>OY720444.1:11417662-11569752 GCA_963082915.1 Dolichopus griseipennis
AACACGATAATTTGAAGGAAGCCAAAAATTGTTTTCTATATTTTTAATTAATAAAGTTAATTTTTATAATACAATTTTTTTTTAATAAATATTGAGCAGGGAAGATGTTAATTATATTTGTAAATTGGTTTTTTATACATGCTTTTCTGTATAAGTTAAAATTTGTAGTTCTAAATTTTTATTTTTATTATATTTACATTAAAATTTATTTTAAATTATTTATATTTAATTTCTATTAAAAATTAGAAAAAAATAAATAAATATATATACATTTTTTTAATTTTGTACATTTTTATTTCTGAACTCTAAATAATATTAATAGTAAATTAATAGTATATTAATTTAAGTATAACATTTAATTTTTAATATTTAAAACAAAAGGAAAAAAAAATTTTTGAACAAAAATTAAAATTGATAATTTTTGAGTACATTTTAAATTAGAAACTTGATATTTGTAGACTTTGAGTGATCTTATTAACAAAATTTATAATGATTAAAAAGTGTGTAATATTGATTTATTTTATTTTACAATTTATATACATAATATTGTAGAAGTATAATAGTTTTATGAAATTTTATTTTAATTTAAAAATTCGAAAAACACAATTTTTAAAATCAAAATTTAATAATTTTGGTAAAAAAATATATAGTGTATACAATCAATATAAGCTATAAAATATGTTTAGGAAATAGATAAACTTTTTTTTTTAGTAAAGTATGAACATAATTTAAATATTTTGTATATTATATTAGTATACATAAAATAATAATTTTTTTGGAAAATGTATTAAATATTTTTGTACATTTCGGCTTTTATGTTTTGTAATAATATTTTTGGAATTTGAATTAAAAAAATTTTTCAAGTAAAATGGCACTTTTTGGTTTTGTTTGCTTTAAACGACGTTTTTTTTTTGGTTAAATTTAAAAATAAATAAAAAAAAAAAAATTTAATTATAAATTAATTTTCAAGTAAATTACTTATTAAATATTAAATTATTTTATAAATGTAATTAATTATATTAGTTGCTTAATTTTTCTATTTTGTATTCGTTTTTTATATTCAGAACGTTTGGTTTGTACTCATAATTTTAATTAATAATGATTTATGAAAGTAATTGATTTGCAATTTTTATTAAATACGATATAAAAGTAAGCTTAGAAATAATGTGTGAATGATTTATGTTTTATTAATGTATACAACTTACCCATGTTCATAATTTAATTATTTTAATATACGTCCTTAACTTCAGTTTTAAAATGTTTGAGTGTATGATTGTATATGAAAAATATGAGACTTCGTGACTTTGAAACTAAATTTCTGCAAAATTAAGGCGCCAAAAATTTTAAAATAGCTATAAATACAGTGTTACAGGTATAAAAAGTTATTTTAACAGCTGATTAATTATTAATGATTCATTAAATTCCGTATGAGAATTTTACAATTGTTTTACCTTTCCAAAATTTTATTTGCAATACCAATAAATCAATTCATGTATTATTGTTATATCTACAAATATATCCATCCATCTGGTATATTGCAAATACACTCAGAAAAACGTGAATTAACGCTCTCTTTTTAATTTTGATTAAACATACAAAAAGTCCACTTACGATTTATTAAAAGTTTGCAATAGACAATCTTATTTTTAACCTAGATACCCATGTAATGTGCAAAAAGTCTGCTTTTATGAACAAATCTTTTCTAGATTTGAAGAATTTTACACAAATTAAGGCAAATTATTTGAGAAATTACATAAAGCATAGTTTTTTATATCAATGTCTCTATATCTTTCTAGGTATAGAGAGGAATTGAATATTTTATAAATAAATGAATTATAGCACCAATTAAATTAGTAGATACCATGTAGGTTTCTATTCAAAAATTTGTGAGCGAGATAATAAAAACAGTTAGTTAGTCATTTTATATATTTGTGTTATATGTCCAGATATGAATAAATTATAAGTATGAATGAATGAATGAATGATAAAAATAAATAAAAAATTTATCTTATTTTATAGAGAATTTTAAATTAATTATATTACTTAATTATTTTTTATAACTATATTTTTGTATATTATGTACAATTTAACATAATATTTGTTTGCAAATTTAATTTTGTATTTGAATATGATAATTATAATATGTACATTTTTTGTTTTTTTGAACACTTGTTGTACTATTTAAATTTATGTTCGTTTGTTTTGTGATTTGTAATTTTTTTTATAATTATAGATTTTAATTTTAAATTTAAAAAATTTAATTTTTTGAACTTTATTCTTTTTAATTTGATTTTGTAATATGTATTGATTATTTAATTTAATATTTTGTGAGAGAAGTCTCTGTATTTTTTTTTAATATTATTTTTAAAAATTATAAATTAATTTGTACTTTTATTTTTATTTTAAAATATTTTTATTATTTTTTTGTTGTATTTGTATTTTAAAAAAATGAACTATTGTTGTTTTGGTACACTTCGAAGTCTATTTATTCGTTATTAATTTGTTTTTTTTTTTTGTTGCTTTTTAGCTTTTAGTGAAGTTTTGGTAATAAAGTTTATTTTGTTTTAAAAAACTATTTATATTGTCAAACTTAAATTTGAAAATATTTTAATTATTTTAGTAATAAAATATAAATTAAATAAAGTTGTATACAAAATATACCAATTATTGTAAAAAATTAAATTTTCTAATTTCTTTGAGTGGAACTTTGGGAATTGTTTTTTTTTCTGGGTGTAACTTGTTTTTAAAATAATATGTCAATATTAGTAATAAAAATTTTTTTGTCAAATTAAATTTAAAAATATTTTAATTATTTTAGTAATAAAATATAAATTAAATAAAGTTGCATACAAAATATACCAATTATTGAAAAAAAAGTTTTAATTTTCTTTGAGTGGAATTTTGGAAATTATTTTTTTTTGGGTGTAACTTGTTTTTAAATAATATGTCAATATTAGTAATATTAATTTGAAAATATTCTAATTATTTTAGTAATAAATTTAAATTATATAAAGTTGTATACAAAATATACCAATTATTGAAAAAAAAAAAATTTTCTAATTTTCTTTGAGTGGAACTTTAGGAATATCTTTTTTCTGGGTGTAATTTTTATTTTAGTTAAGACATCTATGTTAGAACTAAAATAAATAAATTGGCGCAAGGAATCGGTTTAAAACTTAAATAAAAAAAGGGTTTTTTAAAATAAAAAATTATATAAAAACATAAAATAAAAAAATAGGTTTTTAATTTTTAATACAAAATTTTCATATATTTGTTTTTCGTTTTTTTTTTTTTGATAATTTATATACACAGTAATTTTTTAAATTTAAAAATTTTTAATTGCTAATTTTGGTTTCATTAAATAAATATATATATATATATATATATGTATATAATATAATAAAAATTATATAATTAAAATTAAACTTAAATGCAATTTTTGCTCTTAACATATATTACTAATTTTAAAATGAGATTTTAATTTAATATAAAGTTTTTTAGATAATTAGTTATTTAATTTTTTTAAATAAATTATAAAAATAAATTAAAAATAATTTAAAAGTTGGGTTTGTTGTTTCCATTTAATTACTAATAGTTTTAATTAAAGTTTTTTTTATATATAATAAAAGGGTAAAGAAAAAAAATTAATATAAATTATCCAATTTATTAATATAATATTTATGTAAAGTATTAAATTAATTAATTAAAATTAATTTACTTTTTTTTAATTAAATACATAAGTAAATATAATTCAGTGATTCAATTAAGATCAAAAACTAGTGTATATTTTTTAAAATTGGAAAAATTATATATTTTAAAAATTGTTGGAAAGTATAATATGCTCAAATTATAATATTAATTTAATTATATTAATTAAATTTTTTCGCATTTGAAGTACATAATCAAAACAAATGAAGTAATTGTTTTGTATTAAATTACAATTATATATAGTTAAATTATGTGAAATTAAAATATTTTAATTCAATAAAAAAATAACTATACTATAATAAACGCAGTATATATATATTAATTTATATTAATTTAAAAAAGGAATATAAATTAAATATTAATAGGAAAAATAAAATTAATTAAATTTAAATAGTTTAAAGACTGTCAAATAAAAATTTACAAAGATCAAAATTTAAATTTAATACTTGATATTTAATTATTAATTATTTTAGTAATTATTATAAAAAAAAATATTAATTATATTTTCGTATTTTTTTTTTATAGACAGTCAACTTTTAATATAATAATTAATATTCTAATTATGTTTGTTTTTTTTTTTTTAATTTTTATACAAACATTTTGAAAAAAAAAAACAAACAATGAAAAACTAAACTAATAAAATATTTCACTGGTCATGTCTAATTTTCGTTTTATATTTAATATAAATACAATTGGGTTTTGTTTTTTTTTTTTATTAATTTTTTATCTTAGAATTTAAATTATAAATTTTTACTTAAAAATAATCCAAAATAAAAATATATATATATTTATTAATCTATATAGTTATATAAAATAATTTAATTATTATAATTAGTTTTTTGTTTTTGTTTTTTTTTTTTTGGAATTTTTTTTCTATTTAATTAATTAATTAATTTTTAAATTAAAGTGTTTAAAATTAAAAAAAAAAAAATGGTTTATTAAATACTTTTTTAAAAATAATTAATAATAATTTTATAATAAAGACTCTCAATTTTTTGTGGCATTTTTTTTTATTATTTTTTTTTGTAAATTTTTTTTTTTTTTTTTTTTTACTTTTTAGCTAAATTTGTTTCTTTGGTTTTATTTTTTTTTTTAAATTTAAATTATTAATAATTTTTTTTATATCTCAAACAATTATAACTTATAAAATCATATTAAATTTGAGATTTATTAAAAAAAAAATTAATTTAAAAGTTTTTTAGTTTTAATTTGCCAAAAATTAATAAAATAATAAATAAATAAATAAATATATTAAATTAAAATAAATTAAAATAAATAAAAAAAAATATATTTGTTATCGTCAATTAAATGTTATTTTAAATTCATTTTAATTTCCATTTACTTGAAGTTTAAGATGATTTATTTAAATTTCAATTTACCCATTAGATAAAATCAGGCTTTATAACATGTTTAGATATTTCTTATATTTTCAATAGATACAATTCTATTTGTTTCTATAATTATTTTATATTTGAATTGTAAGGTATTTCTGTATCTGTGAGTTATATAATTCAATAAAATTTTTAAATTAAGATTAGAAATAAAATAACATTTAGTGGACGATAAATAAACGTCAGGTTTTTTTTTTTGTTATTAAACAACTTGTAATTATTATTTTGAAAAACTTTAGTTTTTAACAATTGTTATTCTAAAAAGTAAATATAAATCCTATAATTTGCTTAAGTTTCAATTGAAATCTTAGGAAGACGTTTTTATGGTTATAAACAACGTAAATCGAATTAAATCCTTCTATAGTTTTCTAATATTTATATAGTTTTTAAAAATAAACTGAAAAACTGCGCGCACACGGAATAAATTCAGCATTAAAGCGGCGCGGAAACAACAAAGACATTCTAAATTTAATTCGCATTATAATCATAAAAAAATAAATAAAAATAACCATTTTTTAGAGCAAAAATTGAAATGCTGCACCGCGCAGAAATAACTAGAAGCATTTCAGATTTAAAAAGCTTTATAATCATAAAATTGTTATGAAACTTCAGAGCGCAAAATTGAATAGCTGCTCGCGCACGGGAAAGATTCAAATTGAAAGACGCGCGTAAATAACGAAAGACATTTTAGATTTAATTCGGTTTATAATCATAAAATTAATATAAAAAATTATTGTGAAACTTCAGAGCGCAAATTGAAAACTTGCGCGCCCACGTAATTAATTTGGAAATAAAGCCGCGCGGGAACAATAAAAGGCATTTTAGATATAATTATATAAATTGTTTTATAATATTAAAATTAAAAAAAAGAGATATTTCAATACTTCAGAGCGCAAATGTGAAGTGGTTGCGCGAAAGTGTCTTTATCGATAGTTTTATTTATAGGTTTTATTTTTACTTTTATTTTGTATTTTTATTTTAAATTCTTTTCAGAATATTGAAATTTTTTAAATAATTTTTTACCTTCTATTTTCAATTTTTAAAATAAAACAAAAAAAAAAAAGAATTATTTTGAGATTAAAAGAAAATAAAAAATAACAACAAAACACATTTTATACAATTAAAAAAAAAAAAAATTTAGAAAATTTACAAGATTTCAGTAAAAAAATATATAATTTCCTTAACATGGCATTTTATTTTTTCAAAAAATTTTAATGACACAATTTCTTTTCAATAAAATTAATTTAATTAAAATTAAAAATTAAAATTATTTATCTTTTTACAATTAAAAAAATTTTGTTTTTATGGAATTTTAATTTTTCAGAATGTAAAGTAATTATTTAAAAGAGATTATCTACTTAGCACTTCTTTGTTTCTTATAAATTATTTTTTTTTTTTTTTATTTATATAATAAAAAATTCTAAAAAAAAAAATCTTAAGATTCAACTTAAGTTATAATTGTATATAATATAAACAAAAAAAAAAAAACTGTTTATTTGTGAGTTATAAAAAGCCAATCAATACTTTTGGTTTTTATTTTTTTGGAATTGATTACGATTTTTTCTAGTCTTTGATGATACTCTGATGATTGTCAAAATTATTAAATCCAATTATGTAATAAAATCGATCGATTTAAACAAAAATAAAGGAATTTCTTTTTAAAGTCTATACGGCAAATGTTGGGTTTCTGTAAAGAAAAAAAGAAATCAAATTAAAATTACTAAATTAGTTAAGTGTTTTTAAACTAATTAATTGTCTAATATATAGTTAAAATAATAGTATAATCAATTAGTATTAATATAGATTATAGAGTGTTATATTTCTGCTATTTCTAACACCCTGTAAATAATATGCAACTCTCTGTTGAATGTTCATTAAGAGGATAATCATAATTAACTGATTAAGTCCTAATTTACAGAATTGTAGATGTTAGTGGACTTAATAAAAATATATTAAACCTTAAGAGAGCCATACTCCAAGCGCTCATAAAATTCATTCTATTATCTTAGACCAAATCTATGTCATCTATGTAAAACCCAATTTACCTTAGAAGTAGGTTGAATGGTTTAGAAAATGCTAATATCTTAGTATATATATATAAGTAATTTATGTAAGATATTTAATTTAAGTGTAGCAGTATATATTAGTTACTAGAGATAGTATTGGCAATGTTCGAGTTTGATAATTTTATAACTAAGTTAAAAAATAATTTTAGTTGGCGCAATCTTAATGGGATACATTTCTATGTTTAAATAATCCTGAAAATATATTTTTATATTTTTATAATTTTCTCTTTGTGTTTATAATCATCATCTTACATTTATAAAATTTTGTTATGCGTAATATAATTTTATATAAAACTACAAAACTAACAATCTGCGCCGGCGTCGTTATGGCGTTTAAAATTTATAAAAAATTAACTTTTTGATTGGGAATTTTATATACCGTGGAGAATGTCTTGTCTCATACAATTTTAGAAATATTTTAACTTTTATTTATTAAAAGAATCGAAATTCATTTAAGTATTTTAAATTTTAAATTATTTTTGGGAATGTTTTTTTAACAAAGGATTTGGATGTGTTGTGTTATCATTAATTACATGAATCTTTCATAAGTCAGTAATCAAATTTTATCAAAACGATTAGTTTGAATTCTTAATTATAGTTTAATCTTTTAAAAAGTCATTGAATCCAACTAATGGAAGATTTAACAATGATGCTAGAATCAAAAACTGTTAAGAAGATATCTGAATCCAAAATTGAATAATTCGTTTCCATGGTAACAACGGATATTCCAGAAGATTTGTAAAACAGAAAGGCTTCATAATTTTGATTTCAAAAATATTACTAAGAAGATCTAATTAGAGTTTTAACCTTTTAAAAAGTCATTGAATTCAACTAAATAGAATAAAATAGAATTTGTAAAATAGAATGGCTTTATAATTTTGATTTCAAAAATATTACTAAGAAGATCTAATTAGAGTTTTAACCTTTTACAAAGTCATTGAATTCAACTAATGGAAGATTTAACAATGACGACAGAAGCAAAAACCGTTAAGAAAATATCTGAATCCAAATCAAATAATTTGTTTCCATAGTAACAACGGATATTTAAGAAAATTTGTAAATAGAATGGCTTCATAGTTTTGTTTTCAAAAATATTACTAAGAAGACTTAATTAGAGTTTTAAAAAGATTAAAAAGTCATTGAATCCAACTAATGGAAGATTTAACAATGATGACAGAAGCAAAAACCGTTAAGAAAATATCTGAATCCAAAATTAAATAATTTGTTTCCATAGTAACAACAGACATTCATGTAAAATAAATTTGCTTTTAGAATAGTTCAATATTACATATGTGCATAGAAACGCGTAATTGATCAGGGGCATTTCGAAAAAATTTATTTAAGTACGGTTTACTTCTCATACTCAACTCTAAAGCGGGGAAATACAAAAACAAATATAATTTAATTTTCAATTAAAAAAATTTTTAAAGCCCCATAATGCCGGATTTAATTGTAGTGGTAAAAATGTCTTTAAAAGGTGTTCAAGAAGACATAATGAAATACAAAATAAAAAAAAAAAATCGATTTAATATCGAACCATTTTATTTCTTTACTTATTTTGTTTTTTGTTTTTGTTGTACCATTCAAAATTTTTAAGTACTAAATACTCCATGAGAGGTTGTTGTTCCTCATTTTTTTTCCTTTGCTTTTTTTTTTTTCTTGTTTTATTTTTTTCTTGTTTTTTTTTTTTTTCAAATTCAAACAATGTGTGAAACAATAAATTTTAAATACAAAAAAAAAAAAAAATATAAAAACGGAAGTTGCTATATAATACGAATGAATCAACGAGCCCACAAGAACAACAACAAAAAATGTATACTTTAAGGAACAATGTCCTATAAGTTATAAAACTCAATATTTTTTCTATAATTTATTCAATATACATATGTATGTGTGTGTGTGTGTGTGTGTTTGTTTGTAAAAATTTTAATGGAAGAACTTCTTTGTTTTCTTTATAATATTCTTCAAAAAAATTTCTTATTTCCAATTTCACTCTTAAATGTTATTTTAAAATTTGTTTTTAATATTGAAACACGAAGTCGAACGAAAACTAAAGTAAGGATTCATCTTCAAAACATAGGAAGGTTTCTTTACTATATATGTACAATTTTTAATTTATATGTACATGTATATGTACTAATATATAAAATGTATAATAACTCAATTTCATAGACAGTTTAGTATGACAATACGTACAGCCTACAAAGTTATAAACGCATGCGTATAAAAACAAACACATATGTTCGGATTCTCACTATATGCATTTATACTGTCGTCAGTATGTGTGAAAATTTAAATTATGTTTGTAATAAGTATGTATTATAATAAAAGACAACTGGCTTACGTATATTTAAAAAAAATTTTTTAATTTAAAATTCTTGTTTTTTTTTTGTTTTTTTTTTTTTTTTTCTAATAAGGACTAGACGTAGAGCCTGTCTAGTAATACAATTAATAATAATGAAAAGCAGCAGCCGCTTAGAGCCACCTCAAATTGAAGATACAATATATATATATATGTATATTCCCAGATATTCGTTTTTTTCTTATTTTTCTTGTTTTTTTTTCCCTTTATCCCATCACTATTTTTTTTGTTGCACTTAATTTTTATTTTTTTTTGTTGTTGTTGTTGTTTTTTTTAATGCTGCTCTTATTGCGCTGAACTGAACATCAAAATGTGAGCGAACAACGAATAAATAAAAACAAAAAAAAAAAAAAAATTGAAATTAAATTACATTATTAAACAATAACAAAAAACAACAACAAAAACATCGGAACAAAAAACAAAAAAAAGGACAGTTGATCATCTCTCTGTTAAGATATTAAGAAAAGCAACAACAACAATAACAACAAAATACAAATGTACAACTTGAAGCGTTTTTAATATCAAAATGGTCTAGCTGACTAAAAACGAACAGATGTACAAAAAAAAAAAAATTAAAAAAAAAAAACAATAACAATAAAAAAAAAAGGAAACAAAATAATAAAATTCAGCTGGAAAGGTTAACGCGCAATGTTCGTTTGACGTTCGTTCGTTCAAAGGAAACACAGAAAAAAAAACCAAAAACAAAAAATTCCCAACACAGTTAATACAAGAAAAACTACAACAACAAAAATTACGACAACGAAAAAAAAAACAACAACAAAAAATTTATAATAAATTAAATTATATGGAAAAGTTTTAAACAAAGTTTTGAGTTTCGAACAAAAAAAAAAAAAAATTGAAAAGAGAGTTTTAATTCATGAAATTCACGATGCATTTCAAATTTCATTTTTAATTTTATTACCACATACTTTTATACATAAATATTATATTGTGTATATATATATTTATAAATATATATATATATATAGACATTATAAATTTATTGTATCTTGTAATATGCACACGTTTATATACATATATAACATTATACATCTGCTGTATTATTGGAATAAAAAAAAATAAAAAAAAAAAAAAATTTTAAAACGGTTGATGATAATAATGTTTGACGATGTTTATATATACATATATATATATATTTATAAAATTAATGTAAGAACATAATATAAAATTAAATTGTATATGAATGTATATGTTTGAAATTATTATAAAAGCATTAAAATTAAAATTAAACGAATTTAATTTTATTTTATATTTTTAAAGTTGTTCCGGTCTGCTTAAAGGTATACATTATTGCTGGAATATTATAGAATATTGATAAATTGATAATTTAACGATTAAAACCAATATTCTGAATTGAAAGTTCATAAATATGTGTTTTTAAAGTTTTACAGGGAATTAAAATTTTATGCAAATTGATGACAAATATAATATATTAATTAAGAAGATGGAGAATATTTTAATATAACTTCATAAGTTTATCTGGATTTCAGACTTTATTTTATAATACCTAAGATATCGGTTGTTCTTAATTTTGAATAAAAAAGTTGGATTTTAAACTATGTAACAAAGAATTTTGGAAAAAAGGAATTTTGAAGAACGGATAACGATATATCGTCTTTTAAAGCACTTCTTAAAATATAAACTTAAATAATACCCTATTGTGAAAAGGTGAATAAACTGGTAAACTTAATAAGCCGATTGTAGAATTACGTACGACGTATTAAATACGAAACGTCAATAGATTGATTTTTTTGCGAAAAAAACGCAATAATTTGCCAATTTTATATATATTTTTTAGAAAAAAATGAGTTGCAGCGATTTTCCGTTATCTTTACTTAAAATCCATTGACAGATATTTTGACAAGGTATTGTTTTTAGAAAAAAAAAGACGCGGCGGTTTTCCGTTGTCTTTATAGAAAATCTATTGACAGATATTTTGACAGATATTTTATGGTTTTTTTTTAAGTTGATTTTTTTTTTTAAGTATGTCCTGAATAACTGACCAGTAGCTCAGTAGTAAAGTGGTGGTTTTCATTCGAAAAGTCTTGTTTCCAAATCCTGGGTCATTTCTAATATTAATCTAACAACAAAAATATAGTGTATATTAAAATAATTTAATAAGAAGTCCAAATGTCACATAGGCAAAGACAGCGATTTTCCGTTTGTTACTATTGCCTGATAATATAATTCTCTGGTACTACAAGTAAATAAATAAATAAATAAATAAATAAATAAATATCCTGAATGAAAGTCAAGTATCAGAATGGAAAAATTCATAAAACCGCTTTCCAACGTAATAATGATTCAGGGGTATGTACATAACTTTCCCTTTTAATATTTTTCTTTCAGTTACAATCTAAGCTTTGCTTATAAACTTTGATTATAAAAATTATTAATTAATTAGGTATTATAAATATTAAATTTAATAAATAATACAAGCAGGATATTCTTTAAGCCATGATTATTGAAAAATATAAAAAAAAAAAAAATTGGATGTCGAAAATAATGAAAAAAGAAAATTATTTAAAAATTACATTTTAGTTTTTCAAATTTTATTTTGTTGAATGATCATCTGGATTTTCTCATCAATTTTTGGACCAAAAAAAAAAATGTTTTATATTCTTTTGTTATCATATGTTGTTTCTCTTTAAATTGTTTTTGTTGCATCTTTTTCTATTCAATTAATTTTTGAATATATTTTTGTTTTTAATTTATTATTTTTAATAAGTTTGTTATTTATTTTGGAGGATTTACATTAATTATTTTACGAGTTTCTATTCTTTATATATTTTTTGGATTTCAATTTAGAGTATAAATCATTTTTGATAGTTTTAGCAAAAGAGGGTAAAATATAATATAAAACTATTAATATTTAATATTTGAATTTTTACAGTTAAAGTGAAGGAAAAATAAGATTTTTATTTTGATATTGATAAATTGGTTATATTTTATGAATTATGACACCTGAAAACTTATCATATATTAGGGGTTGTTTTAATGAACAAAACTTGTCCTTAAGATTTTTATATATGGACAATATTTTACAATATGCTTTAAATATGTGTAAATATTTATAAATAATAGCCATTTTATTCAGAAAATAACTGCATTGTGCCATATTTATATTTAATAAACCAATATAGTCTAGGAAGTTCAATTTAATAACAATTGTTCTAATTCCGCCATTATTATTAAATAATAATTTATAAATGTTTTGTTTTGTCTTGGTACACTACTGTACTCTTCATTAGGTGTTTTCTTGCCAAAAAACTACTGATTTAACTTTGCTCAATTTTTATAACTTATAGGAAATTTAATGAACATCTTCTGTGAGTTTTAAGAATTAATTAAAATGTTTCCGTAAAAATTTTTTTAATTAAAGTTGCATCGTTAGACATCATCATTTGCATGTGAATAAGATGCTTAGATGTCATTAGAGTAGACTTCAGAAAGTCAGAAGAGTTACTATATACACTTAAATATTCTAGGATATATTAAAGGCTAAATAACTATAGATTGTTGCAAGATGACTTCTATAATCTGATGGTAAAGGCTAAACTTCATTTCAACATTCTGGAACTATTTAGGAAATATATATAGACAGGCATGTATTTTCCACTGTACGGTAAATCGTGATTTATACATTTTGAACAACCATTATACAACTTATCCTATTGCTTAAAGACGCTTGTAATTAATTTTAAACCAATATTGAAAGATTCACTTTAATATTCTAGGATATTTTAAATACAAGTATATTTTAATATGAGTATTCCCAGAAGTTTTTTAGATATAATATTTTATAGAAGCTTTTAGCTATTTTTCGCCGTGTAATATTGCTGGACTGTTCAATAGGCTTTTAATATTGAGTTGCAAAGACAAACTTCTGATTAACCTTTGATTGATTTTTATAACTTATAGAAAATTCTACGAAAATCTCCTGTGAATTTATTAATTATTAACTGATAAGTACTCGTATTTAATAAAAACTATTGTATTTTTTCAAAGAAAACTTCTTGGATTTCTGAATTTCTTCAAAAAAAAGTTCTAATTGTTCAACTGTTTGTCTATACCATAAGTTGTTGGAACAGTATGTATATACCATAGGTTCACATACAATTTAAACTTGAGATAGTACTGGGTGTAACATGTAGAAACGTCTAAGATTTTCAATAGATACAATTCAATTTTTGTTTTTATCGTAATATTTTGTATTTAAGTTACATAGTATTCTATATCTGTGAGTTATATTATTCAATTAAATTATTTGTTTATATTTTGCATTTGTTTATATTGTTATATTAATTAATTTGAACCCAATGGCGAATGGTAGCTGGGTCGAGTCGAAAACTAGAAAATTGTTTTTACTTTCAATTCTGGGATTCCAACGCGAGCCTTTCGGATCAAAGCCGGCATTCTAACCACTGTACCAAACAGCTCTTCGATTTTTTAAATTAATCACTAAATTAATTTTTTATTATTAGAAATTAATAATATTAATAATATTATATTAATATTAAAATTAAAACAAGTACTTACAATAATAATAAATACCAAGAAAACCAATTTAAAAAAAAAAATTTCTAACACACATGTTCATATAAACGTGTACCTACTTATATTTAAATAATATGTATACCTACTTATAGTACATAACACTTTGATAGCATGTTGAATTATTTCTTTAACATTTTGAAGGCCAAGGTTTATTATGATTTTTACTACAAAATAATTTTGCCTTCTTTCTTCATTATTGTATACAATTTTTGATTTGGAAATTGTGTAAAAAATGCCACACAAAAAAAATACAAGAAGAAAAATACAAATAAATGCCAAAGAAAAAATTTCTACTACAAATTTTATGTGTTTCTTTTTAGTTTTACGTTCTTTTCCCCCAATTCTTTTTCTTTTTTTTTTACGTTTTCTATTAAAAACGTAAAATTTTTTTGTTTTTTTGTAATTTTTGCAAAAAAAAAAAAAAAAAAAAATAACAAAAAAAAAAATTCTTTTCATCTATTCAATTTTCTCCTCTCTGTTTTAACACCAACAATAAAAACTTGTAAGAATTTATCTTTTTCCAGTATTTCTTATTTACTTCCTCTTTATATATTACGGATATTTTCTTATTATTTTTATGTTTTTTTTTTTTTTCAATATTCCAAAAAAAAAAAAAAAAAAACATAAAGCCAGACTACAAAAAACAAAATAAATACAAAATAAAAGGAAAAAGCACGCCAAAACATAATTTGATTTTATCTTTATATTATATATATTATTTTTTTTTGTACTTAGAGTTGTACTGTACGTATATATAGTATATATATATACAATATATACAATAATATAATTATATATAATTTTTAATATATAATTGTATATTGTTGTTTACATATGCGTACAATCTATATCTAAAGATATAATAAAATAATAAAGATATAGAAAATATTGTGTACTTATATATATATACTCTAATATAATAAAATGTATAGAGAAGTTGTATATGCATACTAAATACAATACGGATAAACTTATTTATAATACAATTGACTTATATAGGCAGTGTTGCAATTGAACGAATTTTTCTATATTTCTATACAAAAAAATCTACTGTATTTTTTATTCAAAAATTGTTTGGTAGAATTTTCTATAGATTAGTTCGAATTTTTAATCCTATATAGCTTTATGACTTTGGCACAATGAGCGTAACCATGACGCCAACCAGCAAAGTGGCAAAATGTCAAAAGAAAACTTGCCAACACAATTAAAGTTAAAACTTGAGCAATTTTGGCGTCATTGACAACTTTGATGGTGACGTTTAGTGTTTTTTGCATTTATAAGCTTATTGTTCCTTGCAATTGTTTTTCATTTCTACTCACATATTCATCTTTTGTTACTCTAAGGCGGTGAACACACAGACAGCGAGCAAGAGATTTATCTGCCATTGATTGTTTTCGAGAATATGGGCATACCATTTTATGTTCGGTTGCTTCTCTTCTACATACGCGCTTTTTTTAAAACTGACAATTGTTTTTTTTTAAATATAGCTCGTGTCTGTGTTCAAGACCTTAAAAATAATAATTCTAGTATTTGTAAAATATTCTATGAAGTCTTTGGACAAATCCAATCATTGTAAACACTAGTTTATTTTTCTATTGTGAGTTATATGCTTGAATTAAAATTATTTGAAAAGCTCTACTGTATTATTGGAAATATGCGGTAACATAAATCTTAAATAAACAGCCGGAGATATTTTTTTGAAATATTGGCAAGATATGAGGAACTTCTCAAGACAGGATGCAAAATACAGGATAACCCTTTACAGGAACAGGATACACCTTTATTTATCACAATATAATTTTTTAAAAGTTTGGCAGGATATGAGCAACTTCTCAAGACAGGATACAATTTCTATCTATATAAAAATGAATACCTGCCTATTTAAAAATAATATTTGGCATAATGTAATTTAACAGTTATATTCTGTCAAAATATTATAATTCAGCCTTGCCTTGCCAATAAATGGTTATAAAAATCAAATATTCCCATATTTTCAAATAGAAATTTAAAATGTAGTAAAATTACTACATTTATTAAAATCAACAATTATAATATACGTATTTAATGAATTGTTTAACACGTCGTATTAAAATAAAGTTAAGTGTTATACAAAAAAAAAAAAAAAAATTAAAATAAAAAAAAAAAAAAAACTAAACAACTTTATAGTTACATTTTTTTTGTTGTTGTTGTTTTTGTTTTTAAAGATTGTACCTCAACATCATGAATGAGAGCTGGAGATAAATTGAAAGTGACAGTTGTTTAAAAAAAAAAAATGTAGTAAAAGAACCAAAACAAAAAGAATTGTTATGAATATTTATTTTTTTTTTAATATTAATTTTTAATATATTAATATGTACATGCATACATACGTATATAAAATTTAATAAAGATATATATATATACATACTATATAGGTATATGCATATTTATATATTAACTTACGATTTTTTTTTTTAATTTTTAGAATCAAATAAATCATCAAAAATATAATTTTTAAATTTCTATATACATATGTATATATATAAATATATTTAGGTGAATATATAAATGTATACTTATATAATATTGTTATTATTAGTTTATAAATTTTTTGTTTTTTTTACATAGAAACATTTTTATTAGCAACATTTTACAATATTTTATTATTTTAGGTACAGTTTTAAAAGTTTTCTAAATTTTTTGTATATACCTATATATAATGTAGATAGATATATTTAAAAGTATATATATACATATATATTGTATATATACCAATTTACAAAAATTGTATAACGTAGTAAAATACAAAAATTAAAAATAAAAAATAAAAAACAAGAAACGTGAATACAAATATTTAGACATTTGAAAATTGGTTTCAATTAAACTAGGAAATTACGTTTTTATTAGGATAATAATAAAAAAAAAAATAATAAAAACAACAACAAAAATAAAATAAAATAAGTATGAAAAAAAAAATATTTAATTTAAGCGTGCTTGATTATTAAATATACGAGGAAAGTTTTCTGTTCTGATTCTTGTTTTTTTTTTATTTTTATTTTGTATCGAGTTTTTGATTTTTTTTTTTTTTAGTTGAAGTGTGTGAGTGTTACTTTTTTTTTTTTGCATACATAATATTGTTACGAACATTGGTCGAAATCGAATAAGTTTTACCTGTATATTTTGCTGCACTTTCATCATTCGCCTTGACAAGTCGTAGTTATTGCAACTTAACACTATTCGTTCTAGGCTTTCAATTCCACGTTATAACTTGAAGCAACTTCAATGTAAGTTAGGCGGCTTAACTTATAAACTAAATGTTATGACAAACAAACCTTAAATGTCATTTTACTTAAGTACTTTAAGTTTTAAACCTTAAATGTCATTTTACTTGATTACTTTAAGTTTTGTACAAAAAAGTTTGTACCGCCTTAAGTTGAAAAAAAAAGTAAAATTTTTATCGAAAACTCAAATTAAGCCGACTTAAATATGCTTAAGTAGATAAGCTATATCAAATAGCATGAGATCGTTCAAAGTTTATAAACGTCAAAGTTTATTTTGTAAATGTCATTTTACTTAAGTACTTCAAGTTTTGTACAAAGTAGGTTATAGGATTTTAAGTTGAACGAAAGGTAAAATATTTATCGAAAATTTAAATTAAGTTGACTTAAGTATATGGTTGCGTAGCTAAGCTATATGAAATAGGATAAGACCGTTCAAAGTTTAGGTTTTTTATTTAATGTGCTTAATTACGACTAGTTAGGCCTAATAAAGTAGTAAAGAGATTTTTTCGTAATACCTAACTTATTTAGATTTAGCTTCAGTTACTTTAATAATTATTTCCAATAAGCCGTTTATTTTATTCAAGCCGCCGCGTTATTGCATATAATTATATTATGGATGTACAAATTTTTAATTATTGCGCCATTTATTTGTCATATGTTAAAATTATAATATATTGGATTTATATTACAATATAAATTATTCTTTTTTGTTAGATTTGATCTGATTCGATTGATAAATCCAGAACTTTTATATTTAATGACTGCCGACTGAAACAAGTGCCCCATTAGTCAAATGATTCTAATATTCTAATACTTCAGCTATTTTACACATGAAATTACACTATTATTATCTAAATTTAGTAAATTAAAACTATTTGGTCTAATTAAGTAATAATTTAACTGTATCTGCAAACCTTTGAAAATAATATTGCATAACTTTAGATTATATTTTGTAAAATTTTGGAATTTGCCCTTAACACTTACCTCTATATTAATATAAAAATGTACGTTAATATAATATTATATACATTTATTATATGTATATATAAAATACTAACATTTATATACAATATTATTAATATTCAGGAATATCGGAAATGAACCGTTAATAAGGAATAGTTATTTATTGTAAGTTCTAGACAGAATGAATGCATGAAGTAGATAACGTAACGACACGCTAAATTAAAATTCATAAAATATGTATATATATATATTAATTTTTTTTTTAAATTGGTAATTTTTTTTTTTTTAAATATTAAATTTATATAATGTATTATATTATATATTAAATACAAATACATTTACTTTGTATATGTATATGTATATATATAATTAAATACATACATTTTAAATTGGAAAATTTGGAAAAATTAAATTTAATTATAAATATTTTTCAATATATAAGGAAATACAATTTCTATTTTAGGTTCAACTAATTTTTCGCAGGAAATTCTTTGCTCACTTATATTTCCAATTAAATACAAATTATATTTTTGCAAATAGGTTTTTACCTGTGAAATTAGCGGTTAAATGAACAGACGTACATATATACTTAGATCCTTATAATACAACATTGCTCAAATTAAATTAAAATAATAAGATAACTTATCTATTATCAATTATATAGGTATTCTGATAAAATATTTGAATTTGATTCCAAATTTTTAAAATAAATATGTAAAATATTCAGATATAAATATTTAATAATCATAAAAGCTCTTCAAATTACTAATTAAATAAATGAAAGGTAAAAGAATGGTAAAGACGCCGCATTTCATGTGGAAGGTCTCTTGTTCAAACCCCGGTCAGATCATATCTAATAAAAAAATATCGTAAAATTGTATAAATTTATCGTAACAGTTTATATCGTAATATAAAAAAAGATTTAATAAAAATATATAAATAATTCTTGTGTAAGATTATAGATGGCGCACTAAGTTAACATTTGTGCATTCATATTTCATAACCTTATACGATAGCTACAACCGAGTAATCAACGGCTTAGTGAATATTATGATTAAAGAAACTGAAGCCTAGTTTAAAAAAATAAAAACTTGGTGAATGCCCTATACTCCTTAAAGGAGTGGAAAAGGAATAAAAAAAAAAATTTTTTTTGTAATTATGTAGGTTGAACTTTTTGTAAAATTGTAAAAGTAACTTTCCAGGATATAGATCCTTATTTATTTAACAAATATACTCGAGACGCATTGTCACACAGAAGAATTGTACCTCTTTTAACCTTTACCATTCATTAAAATGTTGATATATGCCTGAATTAGGTGGATCAATCTTTGAATAATTAACCTATTTCGGCACAAGAACTTTTTGGCTTTACGGTTCCGTTGGATTTTTAAATGTAGACCCGGTTTTGCTAGTTCAAACTTTACGATTTTAGTTGTTATATTTAAGTTTTGTACATGTATATGGTTCTATAGAAAGCAAGAATTGGAAAATGGAACTATTTTGTTGTACTTGTTGTACAAAAAATGAAAAATGTTTTTATATGCTCTAACTCCTTGCGGCACCATAATTTTTTTTAAATGTTTTTAGCTTTTTAGTTCTCAATTAAAACCACTTTCTTAAAGTTCCCTAAAGTTTTTATATGTTTTACACTTTATGGCTTCTGCTTTTTTTTAAGAGCTAACTGTTAAATTTTTGGCTAATAAGCCTAATGATAACCAAGGCACATAGAGGTCATATTATATTCGTGTTATCAAAATGGATTTTAATGAATTCTACATAAAATTTAAACACTTGATACTACTAGACCTTGCAACATATGGAAACGTCTTAGATTTTCAATAGATGCAATTCTATTTTTGTTTATATTGTAATACTTTGTATTTGAGTTATATGGTATTATATATCTGTGAGTTATATTATTCAATTAAATTATTTGTTTATATTGTTATATTAATGTATTTTTTATTAAAGGTATATAATTATTAATTATTTATTAAGCCATTAATTTAAACCCAATGGCGAATTGTAGCTGAGTCGAGTCGAAAACCAGAAAAGTTTTTATCACTTTCACTGGGGTTCGAATCCGTGGCCTTTTACATGAAAGGTCGGCATTCGGCCACCCAGCAGCTTTGTCAAATGTTTAAAAATGCTTTAAAGGAAGATAATATTACACAGTGTTTCAAAATTTATTTCATATTCTTACATATAATTTTGTTTATGTAAAGTTACAATATTTAAAAAGAATGTGCAATGACAGGGTGTTCTCGCAATTAAATATTTTCAAATATCAGGTAATAGTAAAAAAATAAAAACTGACTTTAATACCTAAATTTTACCTCAAAATAATGTTGAAAATTTTTAAATTTCAATATTTCACTAGTATAGATACTAATAATAAGATGTTAATTAAAAAAAAAAAGAATAGGACGAGAATAGGATTTTTTGTCTCTATCTATTTTTTCAACTTTTTTATTTTGAATTATTAAAATAAAAGTGTTCTAATTAAATTAAATTTCTAATTTAATTTTTTTTTACAATTATTTTCTAATTAAGTTTTTCATTTATTTAATTATAGTGTTTTTTTGTCTTGTTTTTGTTGTTATCTTCTTTTTTCTCTAAAATTCATTTAGAATTTTAATTTAATTTGTTGTTTTTGTTTTTTTTCTTGACTATTTGGTTTCTGTACTGTTTTTTTTGGAGGGGGTAAAAAGTGAGATCCTTAAAATGAACATTGCACAAGTAACCCTTTTTTTTCTGATTTTTTATTCTATTTCGTCTTAATTAAATCATCTAACGGAACTTTTTAAAAAAATAAAAAAAACTGTATTTTTTTTAATACAGTTATGCAATGTGTATATATATGTAAGGATAATTACCGAAAAAATAAATCCTTTAAAAAGGATTTAATTGAAAAAAAAAAAAAAAGTTTTGCATAA
Source organism: Dolichopus griseipennis (assembly GCA_963082915.1). NCBI lineage: Eukaryota > Metazoa > Arthropoda > Insecta > Diptera > Dolichopodidae > Dolichopus > Dolichopus griseipennis. The sequence continues at coordinate 11,438,927 of OY720444.1, forward strand.
TTTTTTTTTTTGCTAATTAACTTAATTTAAAAGGAAAAAAAATATTCAAATAAAAAGTAGTAAAAATAAAATATAACTGTAAATAACAAAACTTTAAAAATTTTTATGTATATATTTTTTTTAGATTTTTTATATCTATAGTATATATGTATGTATAAAACAGTGTATCTAGTTCAATCTTTTTATTTAATAGTAGATACTATCTTCCATTTTTCTAATACTAAAATTGCATTCTACCTTGCACTTAAAGTTCTAAAGACATAGGAGTTTGAGGAATACCTACTAAATTAAATATAGAATTCTTTTATGTATTTTGTTGTTGTTGCTATTCCTTTTTTTTTTTTTAGCTCAAAAAATGCAATTTTTTTTCTTTTTTTCGCACAAGTAAAAAAAAAATTATCCTGTTTTCATTTTTGTTTGTTTTTTTTTAATTCCTCTGTAAAACAAAAACTAGCTTATAAAAAAAAAAAAATAATAATAAAAAAAAATTTTTACTTCCCCCTGTATTAAAAAGGAATAACAGAAAAAAAAAAGCGAATCTCTTTAAAACATTGCAACTAAGCATAAAAGTGTATAACTAATAAAAATGTATCTTATAGATATAAATACGTATATACGTGTATATCTTCTAGATACAAATACGTATATAAATATATCTTATAGATACAGATTCGAATACATACATACAAAAATTTCAGAGTTTAATAATTTAAATTATGTGAAAAAAACGGTACATGTTTAAATCCTCTATATATGTATCCTATATATTTATATATATACATATATCAACACTACTACTACTTCTCATATCTATATAGATATATCATATAACTATTAGATATCTCTACATATATATTCATTATATGTATCTATAGATATTGTATGTATGTATATATATGTATCTGAAAATGGTAGTATATCCTGTAAAAATAAACTTTTTTTTCTTGGCCTCTTTTTTAACATTAAATGTTGAAAAAAAAAATTGTTGTTGTTGTTTTAATTTTTCTTCTTTTGTAACGGTGGTTTTTTTCTTTCCAATATTAACTTATAAGAATTTTTTTATTTTGTTTTTTTTTTTTTATTCATATGTATGTGTATAAGATTTACAATTATTTATATGTATATGTATTAGTAAAATATTTTTTTTTTATTTAGTATTGAGGTGTAGAATTTTTTTAACTTTATTATTTATATATGTGTGTGTATATATAAATATATATATATAAGATATCCTATACATATATACATATATTATGTATAATATAAGATATTTTATAATTGTATAAAGTTACTTAAAAAAATATATAATTGTTTATACATATATATAGGTATAAGTATATGCATATATAATTATATATATATATACATTTTAAAGTGGGTTTTGTTTTTATTGTGTAGTTCCGTTTTTTTTTTTAAATATTCTTATAAGGTAAACAAATTTGAATTTTGTTTTTTGTTTTTTTTTTTAAATTAAATTATTATTTATGGTTTAAAACTAGACAATTTTTAATGATTTTTAATGGTAAAAAGTTAAAATAAAATTAAAATTGAAATTTATTTATAAAAATTGTTTATTTGAAAATGTATATAAACATTTTAGGAGAAAATAAATATAAGAAATTTAGTTTTTTAAAAGAGTTTAAAGAAGATTGCATACTTCCAGGCGAATTATTAAATTAATAATTTTTTTTTTTGGGGAATATATAAAGCAAAATGGAAGTAGTTAATATTTTTCAAAATGGAATTATATATATGAAAAATAAAATGCAGATTAATTATTGATTTGAATATTATTGAATATTTAATTAATTAATTTATTTATTAATATTAAATATTATAAATTAATTTAATTTTGAAAACATCGGTTTTTGAGACTCTTATAGATTTGGAATGAATTATTATTAGATTATACTTACTAAAACTATTTGTTATATTTTATTTTAGTATATTATAAGTACAATTATTAAATTTGATCGCAAGGGGGAATCATAACGAAAATTACATATTTTAGTAATTCCTTTGAAAAAAAACTGAAGATCTGCGCGGGAATCGATCCCGTGTTCCTTTGGATGATTCCTTCGCGAGATAATTAACCACTATGCCCAAAATGACTCTAATGGATTGTTTTGTATCTGTATATATATGTATAACTGTATAATGCATCTGAATTATTAATTTAGTATATTATTGGTATTGTTTTATTTTACTTTATTTCCTTACGAAATATATAAGGCTTCAATAAATGTTATCCAAGCTTTCTTATCTTCTATTTTAATTATTAATACAAAAGATATAAATATATGTTTTAATTATATTTTTTTATATTAAAATTTATCTTATTAATTTTAAATATTTTGAAAACAAATTTAATTAATAAATAATATATATATACAGGCCATAACAGAGGGTGGGCCATGAGGGCCATTTGGCCCAGGCCCCGAGTTGTGAAAGGGCCTCTATTTATTTCCTAATTTGGTCACAGTAGGTGCGGAAAAATTAAGTTGAAATATTATTTTGAGTATTAATTTATTTTATTTTAACCAAAGATTTATAAAATATAACGATACAAAAGTTATAGTAAAAATTTCAAGTTATTGTTATATGTATGTATAAAACTTTTTTATGTAGTAGGCCAATTGCATAAAAAAGAATATTTAATTTTCAATTATTAAAAATTTAACTATATTTCCTATTCAGTACAGTTTTAATTTTCCTATTGAGTACAGCTTTTGGTTCCGTACTATAAATTTTAGTGATTTTAGCCAGACTTTTGGATTCCTTTGGACTTTTCAAACTTCATCAGATGAGGAAATAAAATCGAGAGCAAAAAATATGCCCTTAAAATATCCAAAGGAAATTTCAAATGAAATATGTAATGAAATGATATTTTTAAAAAATATTTTTGAAGTAAACTTTGATATAGAATCATCTCCAGCTAAGTTGCTGCTAAACATTTTAGAAAAAAACCTAATTGGATTGTTTCCAAATATATCAACAGCTTTAAGAATATTTTTAAGTTTACCTGCCTCCGTTGCTTCAGTGGAACGCAGTTTCAGTGTGTTGAAAAGGGTTAAAAATTTTAAGAGATCTGCAATGAGCCAAGAACGGTTGAATGGGCTATCAGTTTTACATATAAATTCAGATATTGCACAAAATATTGATTTTTCAACTATTATAAAAGATTTTGCTACAACTAAAGCTCGAAAAGCTTATTTGTAATTTAATTATTAATTTCATACTTTTTAAATAAATTAAAAATAATAAAAGAACTATGTAAATTTGTTTTTTTTACTCAAACAAGAGGCCCCATATTTTTTATTGGCCTGGGCCCCCTCTCAGCTCTGCAAGGCCCTGTATATATATAATATATATACTTATATAGGTATATAAGTAACTACATATTTATTAATTGTAAATAATAGGACTCCATTATGGACTTAAGGTTAACTACTGATATTTTTTCTTGTGTACCTACATTGTTTAATTGTTAGGTAAATAATACTGCCTATGTTAGAATAACGGGAAGAGGTGGAGGAGGTAATTTTTAATAAATTACACATACAATTTAAACATGGGATAATAAGAGGTCTTTTAACATATAGAAACGTCTTAGATTATATATTGTATTAATTTAATATTTGATTTATAAGATGTTTCTGTATCTGTGAGTTATATCTTTCAAATTAAATTATTTGTTTATACATTAATATTAATGTATTTTTTTTATTAAAGATATATAATTATTAATTAATTTGAGAGTTAAATAATAAGTAAATGGTCTTAATAAAAATAACTCGATTAAAAATAAATCTTACAGAAATAGGCCCAAATCAACAAGAGCTAAGGCAGAACAGTTTTAAAGTTTTGAAAAGTAAATACCTATAGTTAACCTGCTAACGAATATTTAGATAACATAACTATTACATATATATAATATTTATATAATTAACACTTATTATATTCTTTAAAAAAAAAATTTGTGAATAATAGTAAAACTGCTACAAAAATACTACGTAATATTTTCCGAATTCCCGCCAAAATTTTCTCCGAAAAAAAACTTAATAAGAAATTCATTTGAATTCAATTAATTTCAATCTCTTTATTTCGTAAATATGATTAAATATAAATATATCTATAGATACAATAAGTTTACATACATTTATATTTGTTATTATTATGTAGGCCTTTGACTTATTTTATTATTTGTTTACGTTCTCAGGTACTATTAGAATATATATATACCTATTTATATATAAATATACATATATTTCATTTAAAAATCTCCATCTTTTATTGTCCCAATCATGCTCCTAATCATTTCTCTTTTATACTTTTTCTTTATATTTTTAGATACAATTCTACATACACACTTAGTCATAAACTTTAATATATATATATATATATATATATATATAAATGATTTATCTAAACCTATATATACCTATATATTATTCTCGAACTCAATTGTTGATGACTCAAAAAATTTTTTAGAAGATGAATATTAAAAGACAGCAAAAAAATAATTGTAAATCTTCTCCCCAATTTTGAAAATAAAGGGATATATTTGAATAACGGACGGAATATCCCAAAAAAAAAGACAACAAAACATAAAATCTACATATATATATACATATATATAGTATACTTTAATCCGAATGTCTGAATGAAATATATTCCAATATCCCCCCAAAAAAACAAAAAAGGTATAATGAAAAAGCTCGTGACTTTGAATTCAAAATATATATTATTATTATTATTGGATACTTCTTTTCATTCTTCTTCCTCTTCGTCAATTTGAATTTGTTGTTGATGTTGTTGATGTTGTTACTATTGTTGTTATTGTTGTACTACACATCATTATTTATTCTACACACAAAAATGATGATATTGATAAAAACGAAAAAAAAAAAATTATTTGTTGATAATGTTGAATCCTGACCTGACCTTAGATAATAATTTTGTAGACCGAAAGGATGAAATATTTTTTTTTTGTATATATGTACTTATATGTATATATATTCTATAATATGGATTATATATATACATAAATTTTGTATATGACAAAATGTATCTCTACCATGCATAAGAAGACAGCAAAATAATATTTTGTTGTTGTTGCTTTTTAAGAAATTTGTTGACAAATTAAAAAAAAAGAAAGAAAAAAAAAAAAAAAAAAAAAAATTTTGCTTCATTGGTCAACACCAGCCCATTATTGTATAGCAGCAGTACGTATTTTAATACGAAATATAAGGTGTGGAGACCAGAGAGAGTTAAATTTTGGTACAATCTTTAATATTTATCAAAAAAAAAAAAAAAAAAACAACAACAAAACAAAAAAACAACAACAAAAAAGTCTGAACAATATTATCTTTATCTGGTGACTCTGGTAGTACTACGGTACTATACGTACTATACAAGTACGTATAATAAATTATGTTGAATACTATGTATAATATAGTAAGAAATTTCCTATTCTTATTTTTCTGAGAGGGGAGAATCACACACAAAAAAAAAAATATAAAAATAATGTCTTCAAAAAATTCGGGGGTAAAATTATAATAAAAAAAAAAAATATTGGATTTGTATTTTCCCAGTTTTTAGGGTTAGAAAAAAAAAAAAAAAAAACAAACATACTGTGTGTATTTGGGTGCGAATAAAGAGTGTATACTTTATATATTCTTGTACATATACTTTATATTAACCTTGGCAATCAAAAAATTATTTCGGTTTTAAGGGGCTAAAATTTTTATTAAAAAAGCAAAAAGAAAAAAAAACAAGACACCAACCTGCAGAGATAATGTGGTTATGAAGCAACAGTATATATATATATATAAGTGGATATTTTGGTTAATCTATTTAGTAGACGTCTGCAGTAATCTTGAAATATAAGTGTATGGTGAATAAGTGTTATCATCAGAATATCAATATTGATTATTTTTAATGGACTGTGAAAAGTTTGTCGTTTTTCTTCTTCTGGAAATTAAAAATTGGAAGCAAGATAAAAATATCGGAAATGATGCAGAAATAAAAAAAAAAAATTGAGTTATATTTAATCCTCATCCTTGAACTTTTTTAAATAGACCCGTTTTTTTTTGGGGAGGGGACTTAAAATATTAAAAGTGACCTTGCATAATCAATATGAAAGGTTAGTTTCGTAAAAAGTAAAGTTAATGTATTCAGCAAATGGAATTTGGAATAAATTATAAAATAAAAAGGGACATTCCACAAGTTTGAGGCAATTTTTACCCAAGGTTATAAGAAATTTGTAATTTATCTTCAAAATGTTACAGGACTAATTTACACCGTTCCTCTACAATATTAATTACCTTAAATGTAAAATATTTGCGGATTTCTTCTATTTTATGAATCTTTTGTCTAAGCAATACCTAACAGTAGTTACTGAACATCAGTTAACAATTCTAATTAAGATGGGATAATACCGTTATATTTATTAGGTGTATACCCCTTAAAAATTACTTCGATAGAATGTGAAACAAACACCATCCTTCTGTTTTATGAATCTTTTATCTAAGCACTATCTAACAGTATTTCCTGAACATCAGTTAACAATTTTAATTGGAATGGGATTATACCGTTATATTTTTGATTCTTTATAATAATAGTTATTATATTTGAATAAATGTCCTTCCTGTTCGGAAATTGTTTTAAATATTTTACTATTATTAGTTTTTAATTGGAGTTAGGAAGGATTTTTCGAAAAGATACTGAATACATGAATATATAAAAGGATCTGATAAAGTATCTGATAAAGCATCTACAAAAAAAGGATATTAGTAATACTTTTAAATATAACTTAGTTCTTATATCATTGAATCCATTGTTGTATAGTCTATAATTTATGTAAATAAATGTAATGCTATTCTATATATTATAATTTAGGTATATATGTAGTTTGTAGCTTCTACATTTCATTTAAATTGTTATAAGTAAAATTTTTTAGTATGAGATTTGTTCATTGTCATAAGACTTGATTTAAATATTATTTGTCTACATAGAACTAATTCAATATTGTTGGAATAAAAAATGCTAATTTTTGTTTTGTTATGAGAAACAAATTGGAACAAGTTTTCTGTTAAGATCTTATTAGTATATATGTAAATATTCAGACAATATGAAGGATTTCTTTTTATTTAAAAAAAAGACTCTACCTCCAAAACAATTTTTTTTTTTTTAAATATTCTTTTAAAATCATTCAAGAATATCTCTTTTATTTTTTTATATAAGATAAATAATACATATGACCATTTAAATGAAATTTGAATCCTTACAATGCCTAAGAAAGGAAACTAAGATCCTTATTATGTACATATATCCTTTATTAAAAAAAATAATATGTAATGATGATCTTTTATACTAGGATTTGTTATTTCTTCTATCATTTCAGGTAATTGAAATAATAAAATAATTATTTATTTCAATTAACAGGGTGTTTTTTAATTAAATACGGAGCTGTGTACTTAACTGTTTTCTAAATTTTAATGAGTTGGTAATTGTTTTTTGAATAGTGGCTTACCTGAAGATCTTTTAGTTTCTGATGAATTATTATTCCACAAGATCCTCAGATTAATCCTCACTTAAAAAATTATCGATTCATGCCTTCTTATCCATGCAATGGAACTTTCAAATAGGCAACATCCTGTACATTTATTATAATTGCTAGATAAATTGATATAAATAAAAAATCCCTTTGAAAAGATTTTATAAGGATGTGACTGGTATATTTGTCTGAGTGTTTTCTATGTAAAAAAAATACTAAACATATACATAGGATGTTTCTTTAATTAATTTTTATTTATATATAAATATGGGTATATTTCCGGAGGGATTTATTTTCATTGTTATCATATTTCCATATTAATAGGTCAATATGCTAAGTACCTACTGTGATTTGATGATACACGTATATTTATATAAAAAATATATTTTATAATTCGCATAAATATGATAATTATCATTCGAAAGCTATAATATGTATTACAATGCTATATAACATAACAACAGCAAATAAAATTTAAAGGATATTGAAATCCTTACATACAAAAAAATTTTTTAAGGTAGACATAAGAGTAATTAAAAATAAAAAAAAAAAAAATAAAGGAATCTGCAATACCAGAAATAAAAATATATGAAATAATTCTTGTACACACTTAGGCACGGGCTATGTATACAATATTGCATAATAAATCTCTTTTGTCATATATATACAGAAAGAATTATTGAAATCTTTTGATATATGTATACTTATATGCAAAAAAAAAAAAATCCAAAAACAAAGGGGTAAATGCAAAAAAAAAAATTTAAAATAAAATTAAAAACAACAGAAAAATAATTAAAAAAAAAAAAAACTGTTTCTGGGTCAACATTTTATGTTTTAAGCTTATATTATGTTTTGCTATGCTAAAAATTATGTTTTGTTATGCTTTGCTTTATTTTTTCATTAAAATCAAAATCAAAATCAAATAAAAAGTACAAAAATTTTTTCTTTAAATTAAAAGGGGTGATTAAATGCTGCGTTTTTTTTTCTATAAATATTCCTATACATATTTATTATGATTTGTGTATAAATACCCTATTTTTTTTCGTATCATTTATATATATATGAACCACTTTTATACTCTACGAACCCATATATTTATATTTAAAAAACATTTATTATAATAAGTATATAAATAGGGTATTCCGTATTCTGGAATTGTGTACCGTTGTGAGTGGTCCCCTTTTTTTCCACAGAAAAAAAAAAAAAAAAAAAAAAAATTAAATGCGAAAATTAAAAAGTAATGAGACAAAAGGGGTTGGTTGCTCTGCTGCTGTTTTTCTATGCGCCTTTATTTGATGCCGTCGAACGTCATTCTGAGATTTTTTTTATTTTTTTATATTGGGAATATATTTAAAATTCCTCCTCCCTATTGGTATGTATACATTTGCAACTTGCTTCTTACGAAAAAATACCTGTATATATAAAATTAACACCATGCATTTATTTTTTTGACGATTGATGATGATTATGATAGGTTATACCGTTATTATACCCTAAATAATTGAGAAAAGAATTTTTCACCTGTTTATTTAAAAAACAAAAAAACAACAAAAACAAAAAGTTAAATACAAAATTAATGAAAATGCAAAAAAGAAAAAAAAAAAAAAAATCGCAGTATGCATCAGGAGCATACAAAAGCAGTGAAAAAACACAAGAGAAATGCATTTACAAAAAATAAAAAATTGAGCATTCAAGTAGTTGAAGGGAAATACCGTTATACATTTTATATCTCTAGATATATAGACCAATACTTATAACATAAGTTATATAAATAAAAAAAAAAAAAAAAAAATGGAGTTACTGTTATATTACAATTTATTTGTTACAAAAAAAATGGATGTGTTTTTTTTATTTGCAAAACACAGTAGATTTTTTCTGTTTATGCAGCGCACTTGACATCCAAATAATGGTATAAGTAAGTGTATAATGCATTATTATAAAAAATGCATTTAACCAACATTTTGTATATTCTTATGATAAAAAAAACGAGTAAATGTTGGTTTGTGGGGATGCATACAATTCTTTTTAGATTATGTATTACTGGCATCTATTATCTATTATATATACATACATCTATAAATTGAGATCTAACATCAGTATTATCAAGGACGCTTTAATAATGTATATATTAAAATATTTATCCCATATAATAACTACAATGTTTTGGTTTTTTTTTAATATAGATTTTCAATTAATATAAGCAATGGAGTAAAATCTATTTTTTGTGCAATAAGTATATATAGAAATTTAAGTCAAATAACGGGTATATAACGGTTTTAAATTTATTTTAAAGATATTTTGTTTTATGAAATAAAACAAAGAGACTGAATTTATGTCGCAGACGGTGCAATTAGGGTTATTTGAAAAAATGGCTTTTATTATTTTTTTTTTTTTTTAATTGAACTCAAAAGTTTATTATTCTTAATTTATTTACAATTTAAATGCAATTGTAAGAAATAACGACTTTTAAAAAATAATTAATACAGGTATAGCAAAACATTCAATAGCATTTTTTTTTCCTAAGAAATTAATATGAAATTAATAAACCAAAAGGTAATAGGATTGAATTGAATTCTTTGATGGCTGGATATAAAAAAAAAAAATATAAAATGGCGGGATATAAATTTTTTATATAACGGTAAATTTTTAATGCACTATAAAATTTGTAAAAATGTCTAAACACTGTTAGTTATTTTTGTATTATAAATATAAAAGGAATTGTATATAATATGTATACATTAATATATTAATCATTTTGAAAAAAATTGCATGGCCTGAATGTTAATCGGATTGTGGAAAACGATTTTAAATTTTTAAAAAGTCAGGGAAAGGAAATATTGATAAAGGACGTCGAGTTTAAATTCATAAATTAAAACCTGAAGAAGTGAATCATACCAAAAGTTCAAACCCAAGGCATAAAATTTTAATTTATTGAAATCACCGCACAGCCATTCATTGAACAAGCCATGGTCGTGAAAAATTCTGGCAATGGGTTGATTAAAATAAAATTAAATTCATTGATTGCTGAACATAGCCATTCATTGAACAAGCCATGGTCGTCAGAAATGCTATCAGTGGGTTGATTAAATTAAAATGTAAATTCATTCGCTGCACGACATAGCCTTTCATATTGAAGAAGCCATGGCTATCAGAAATGCTGGCAGTGATTTGAGTAAATAAAATTTAAAATCAAAGAAACTATGTTAAGCAGATTTTTCATTAATTTGAAATTAAAATTTTATTAAAATTATATTTAGAATATTTAATAATTTATTAATTTTATATGTATGTATGTGGGGGCAATTAAATCATCCAAGAAAAAATTAATAGTTAATTTATCAAATTACTTATATATAAGAGTAACATATAATTAACTTATTAATAAAAACAATTAAACAATTAAATAATTTGTAATTAATTGAAATAATTACCTGTTAATGAATTAAATCTTTAATAGATATTAGTTATCCTGTTTAATAAATTGGAGTTGCAATTATATACATATGCATACATAATATAACTGTACGTAATTTAAACATAATATATAAATCACTGGGAATTTTTTAAAAATTTTAATTTTACACATTCATTTTTTATTTAAATATTGCTTTAAATTTCACTTTTTTTATTAACACAGAATTATTAAAAATAATTTTTTTTTTTAAGTACTGTTATTAATTCAAATTTTTAAATTAAAATTATCCAAAATTTTAATTATTATTTTTTTTTAAGATATTAATTTATAAAAATGTTAATGGAATTTTAGGTTGTTGTCTTTGATTTGTAAAAATATTTTAAAAATAAGCCCAAAAATATTAAACGAGATTTTGGAGGAGAGGTTTTTTCTCAAATTTTTTCAAAAATTTTTTTTTTAAAAAATATAAATTAAATTTTTTCATTTTTAAAAAATATATATATAAAATATATGTATGTACATAATAATAGTAATTTGGTCGGGTGCTTTTTTTTATTTTTTTTTTTGGTATTTTACTCCCACTTTTGTAATTAAATCCAATCAAAAATATAATTCAAAATTTAAAAATCAATTAAATATCAGTTGTACTGTTGTGTCATTAATGATTGTGTTTGATTAGTACTAAATTCGCTTGGATAACTGCTAACTCTTGCATAACCGCCGGTCATATCAGTATCTGTTTTAGAACGATCCTGATAAGAATTTGTTAAACCAGTTGGTGCAGCCGCAGCTGTTATTTGTCCAGCATATGCAACTGAAGAGGCAACACCAACACTTTGTAATGCAACTTGATTAACACCTGGAGCAGCTATTGGTTGATTTTGAAAATCATAACGTTGCACAGTCGGTGGGGCATAAGCACGACCATAATTTGGATCAAAACCAATACCAGCAGTTTGTATATAACCATTATGCTGATATGTATATGTTTGTGGTTGAAATTCTATAGAACTTAATGGTAATGTTGTAGGATTTTGTGGAATTGATTGTTGTATAAATTGATTTTGCCATGTTTGTGTTGGATCTGCTGTTTGCCATGTCGGATAGAATGCCATTGGTGTCATTGGCTGTTGAGTTACTTGTTGTTGTTGTTCTTTTAATGTTTGAATTTGTGGTGTTGTAGCTATTTGATGGGTTAATTGACTATGAATTTGTTGTTGCTGTTGTTGTTGTTGATGCTGTTGTTGTTGTTGCTGTTGTTGCTGCTGCTGTTGTTGTTGTTGCTGCTGTTGCTGCTGCTGTTGTAGCTGTTGTTGTTGTTGCTGCTGCGGCTGTTGTTGCTGTTGTGAAATATGTTGTTGAGGCGATGGATTTAAAATAGGAACAGTTGTACTGTTGGGATTTTTACTAGGTGATTGATTAGTAATATTAGTTGGAATAGATGTAAGCCCTGTATGTGATTGTTGCGCTTGAAGTGGGGCGGGTTGAGTTGCTGTAATTAATATTGGGTTTTGTTGTTGTTGCACAGTTTGATTCTGCTGTTGTGACTGTTTTTGTTGTTTTGTAGTTGTATCACTATTATTGTCACCAGTTGTAGTATTGGCAGCGGCTAAAACAGCTGCCGATTTTCGTCCGCGAGTACCTTTTGGTTTTTTCTCTTCTTTTGGTGGTTTTGGTATGCTATTTGTTCTACCTTTGCCTCGACCACGTCTAGATTCAGTTTTTATCAATTGTCCGTCAGGGTCATAAATTAACTTTTTATCAGTAAGTTTTTCGCAGCGTCGTTGTTTACAAATTTGATGACTTTTATCATTACGGCATGGTGCACAATCACCGCAATTATCTTTGCGTTGACAACCAATACATTCACCGCAACGTTTTCTTTTCTTCTTTTGTTGTTTACCAGTGGTACCATCGTTTTCATGTAAACTCGTGGAATTAAATGGACTTTTGAAGTTGGCCGTACTTGATATAGCATCGACTTGACTAGAATCCACTTCCATTGCACTATTTTCGGATTCTGCCGTTGATTCTAATGAACCGGCCCGGTTATTTTTTCGTCGTTCTTTTTTACGACCATCGACACGATTAATATCTGAATTTGGAATTTTACCGGCTTTTATTCTGGTTGTTGTAGTTGGTGTTATATGTTGAGTTGTTGTTGTTGCGTTTTGTTGATGATGCTGTTGATAATTATTTGTGTCCATTAATCGGCTATCAATTGATGATTGAACACTACTTACTAAATTAATATTATCGGCATTATTAGCAGTCATCGTGCGTATTGTATTTCCATTTTGTAAATCAAAACTGTTACCAGTTGATATTGTGTCTTGTTTTTTTACAAGAATTGTATTTTGTTGTGTAGTACCATTTGGTGGTTGAAATGGTGATGTAATTGGATGATAAATTTGTATATTTCTATCATCAATATATTGATGTTGTTGTTGTTGCTGTTGTTGTTGATTAATACCAGTTGGAATGTCACGTACTTGAATTGGAGCTGTTACCAATGAATAGGAATGTCTTCCGTTCACAGCCGTTAATGTATGTATATTGGAATTTTGTAAACTTACTAATGTGGGTTGTTGATGTTGATGTTCCTGCGGATTAATTGGTGTTAATTGTGTCAATTGAGCTGTTGTATTATTTGTAACTGGTGATGTACTACTTGGTGATATTGGAACTGGTACTGGTACTGGTTGCGCTAAATGTGGCAATGCAACAGCATCTGCAATCAATGATGTTGGATCACTGAATCCTTGAAATTGACTTTGAAATGATGGTAATTTTGGAAAACCATCAAATTGAGATTGAGATTTTAAATCTTTTGGTGGATCAATTTCCCATGGACGTGTATAACTATTATTGGATTGTGATGATACACTATCAGCATTTGATCGGCTATTTTGATCTTGTGTTTGTCGATTATAATAATCAGCCCATGAATTTTGATCTATTTGCATATCATCATTTGATGATTGATTTGTATTATTTGAATATGTACCATTGTTATGATATTGTGTATGATTATTTAAATTTATATTTCCAGTTAAATTTGAATTATTTCCGGTTGGATCATTACCAGATAATCCAGATGCTTGTGGATTTAATATTGAGGCCATTTTTTTTCTGTTTTTTTTTTTTTTTATATATATGTATATTTGATTTTTTAAATTGGAAGATTTTTGGCTTTATGTTTTTGCTTTTTTTTTTTTGTTCAATTTAAAAAAAAAATATTTTATATTTAAATTTAATTTTTTTTTATAATTAAATAAAATTAATAAGAAAAATTTAATACATTGGAATTAAATGTTAATAATCCAATTTTTTTATCATTGATATATTTCGTGCATTTTGTTTTGAAATCCAAGCGAATGGTTATTTCTTTGATAAATATGTATATATATATGTATATATATATGTCAGAATCGAAGAGATATAAATAACATTATTTTTTTTGAGATGTTTTTCAATTTTTGTATTTATAAATAAAATATAAATTATATACGACCAAAAACTAATAAATTAATTAATTTAATTACAAAGAGAACACAGTATAAATAACTATAATTAATTAATGCTTTAAATCATTTATTTTATATTTTTGTTGTTTTTTTGGGAAACACATTAAATTTATATTCATTACGATATAAATTTATTAATAAGTTATTAATAAACGTATTATAAGTTATTAATAATTAATTAAGGAACAGAGATATTCCAAATTAAAAATTTATATAAAAACAAATTAAAATTAATATTTAAATATTATAAACTTTTGAAATTATATCATAATGATAATTTTTTTAATTTATATTAATTAGTTAATAAGTAATTTTATTATAAATTATATATTATTCACATTTCTTGGTATTTTTTTATAATAGTTGGTGTTTTATTATATATTTTTTTTATTTAATTTTCAATTTCATTTAATTTTTTTTATTTAATTTAGACTTAATTTGATAAATTTCTTTTGTATATAATTTGTATTGATTTTTTTTGTTATTTATTTTAAATATTTGTTTTTTTTTTTTAATTAGAAAAAAAATGAAAAGTATGTAGGTATTAATACTATATTAATACTTATTTAAAAATATTAATACTTTTTGTACATTTATTGGTTTTGTTTTAATATTTTGTACTTTGTGTTTCTTAGATTTGTTTAATTTTTAATTTTAATTCGTTTAAATTGTTGGTTTTTTTGTTTTAAATTTTATTATTAATAATAATTTGTTGGTTGTTTTTGTTGAATGATTATTTTGTATAAATGAATTTGATAGAAAATGATGGAAATAGTTATTAATTTTGTTTTTTTTTTTTTATTTTTTTGGTTAAATGGCAGGTTTTTTTAATTTTAAATATGAATTGTTTTGTTTTGTAACAATATTCATTACAAATAACTTCTTAAAAACTATATTTAATTAATATATATATTAATATTAATTATTAATATTATTTTTGTCAATTTCGTTTTTTTTTTTACTTTTTTTTTGTATAAATATTTAAATTTCAATTATTATATTAATAGTGTAAATAATAATATTGTGTAATTCACAATAAAACATGGGTTTTACTTCATATATATATATTTTTAAATTGTAATTTAATTATTAATATATATTTTTCACTATATTTTTTTTTTTTTTATATTTTATATAAATAAATTTGTATATTATTAATTAAAAAGGTGAATTGAAGAATTTGTACAATTTATTTTGTATTTTGTATTTGTGTTTTATTCACTATAGAACTTAAAATCATCAAATCAAACTTAAGATTTTTAATTTTTATTTTAAATGGAATTATGAAATAAATAATTAATATAAATTATATTAATTAATATTATTTTTTAATATAAACGATTTACATATTCAAAGAACTTTTTATTTTTCTTATATACTTTCATAATTGATTATTAATTGATTTTTGTATTTTAATGTATTAATTTGATATTAATTTATTATTTACTTTTATATTAATAAATTTCTTATTTTTTAAACTTTTAACACAAAAATATTTAAACTTAATCTTAAAAATTTGGAATTGAATTAATAAATTTTGTAATTTAAAAAATAAATTTACTTTGGTATATTTTGTAACTTTTATAAACTTTTCATATATATATATATATGTATATTAATTTAATTTAATATTATTAATTTTTTAAATATTTGTATGTCAGTTAAAAATAAATGTTTTTTTATATTTTGTATTGTTTGTTTTAAATGATTTTGTTTTTTTATAAAAAAAATGTTTGTTTTGTTGTACTTTTTTCCTTTGTTTGCCTTTTGATTAAAATTCTTATTATATATTGTATTATAAATGTTTATTTATACTTTTTAACTTATATACTTGTATGTATACTCATTTTGTTTTCGTTTTTTTTTTTGTATAAATGCATTTAAAAAAAATGCATTTAAAATATTTTGTATGTTGTTCGTTTTTTTTAACCGTTTTTAAACATTTAATTTAAAATATTTAATTAAATAAAAAAAAACAAAATTGTGTTTTATAAATTTAAAAATTAAAAACAAAAAAAAATTAAAATAAAAAATACTGCGCATGTAATAACACTTTGGTTTTTTTGGTATTAATAATAATATTTTGTATATAATTTTGTTTATATTAAATTAATTATGATTTTATGTTTTGTTTATAATTTATTGTATTATTATTTATTTTTAAATTGATTTAAATTTTTTTTTTTTAAAAACTTTAATTAGATTTATATTTATTAATATGTATATAAATATATAATTGTATAGAACTTAGAGAATTTATAATTTAAATTAATAAAAAAAAAATGAATTGTATTACTTAAAAAAAAAAAAATGTTTTATTTTTAATTTTTATTATTGTTGTTGTTATTCTCTTAATTAATTTTATTTAATATATATATATATATATATATGTATGTATATATAATAAAATATAGCGGGTGGATAGTACCTTCACTTTAAGAAGGATTCACTAAAACTAAAATTGAAAATATAATAATTTGATTCAAAAAATATATTGTATTGTATATAGTGTACTGTAGTCTGTAATAGTGTAGTTGTTTTATATTTTTATTATTATTATAGTTGTGTGTTGTAGTTGTTGTTGTTTTTGTTGTTGATGTTGATGTTGTATTCAATTCCTGGCAACATATATATATTTATTTTCAAAAAAAATACGTATTAAATTTTATATTCATTTTCATAACAACACACTATTACTATATTTTTTGTTGTTTTTTTTTCCAATTCTACTCTATTTCTCATATAATATTCTCTCTCTTTCTCATTTTACTTCACTTAATTTTATATTTTATATACTATTATGTATTCTTATTTATTTATTTATATATATTTATAATTTATATATTTTTTTTCAATAATATTTTGTTTGTTTCATTACTCTATAATAATTCCAAATTATTTCATATAGTAATTTAATAAAATATACATAATAATAATAATAATAATAAGAAAAGTTTGTTTTGTTTCATTTTCATATTGTTCTCAATAAGAATTAGTTTGGTATTATTTTGACAGTAGTATACTGTACGATATTCTGTTTTTCATTTTCTATTATTCCTGCATGGTTTTTTTTTTTGTTTTTGTTTATCTTTTTAAAAACTGTGTTCTTAACAACAACAACAACAATTGTTTTTTGTAACTGTTTATTGTGTTGTGTCAGTGTCTCTCTCTCTCATGAGAATTGTAAATACTTACAAACCAAAGGAATACAGAATTCAGAAATGACAGAAATGAGAGAAGGAAGAAAATAAAAAATATGAGAGAGAATTTGATTTTGAAAAATGAGAACTTATAACACAACTGCAATTATTTAATATGAAATAAAATAATTAATATCTGAAATATGTATATGTGTATGTATATAATAATTGTATGCAATACAAATGCATATGAGAAATAAAATTGTATTTTGTATTTTTAAATTTAATTTGTTTATAACGTTTGTTAGTAGTTCTTTTAAAAATGATTTTTTGTTTTGATTTTTGTTGCTTATTTTTTTTTGTGAAAGAAAAGGACGAAGAAGAATAGAGAAGAAACATACAGAAATTATGGTAAGTTGAGGATGAACGCATTTACAAAGTATTAAATTGGTTTTTTTTTTTTTTGTAGAAGATAGCAGATGTTATAAGAGGAAGAATACATAGAAAAGACTGCACTAATATAAAAACAAAAATGTAGAAGAACTACAATCAAGAAGTGAAGAACTACAGCAGCAGCAGCAGCAGCAGCAGTAGAAGTAAAGAAAAAATTGGGTAGAAATGTCAGATATTAAAAAAAAAGTATTTTTTTTAAAAAATAAAAGTGAAGGTTTAATTTTTAATAAAATGTAGATATATATGTATATATTGATGTGTATTAGTAAATGTTATATGATAAAATATATGAAAGTATACATTTTATAATAATGTATGTATATGTAAATAAATATTTGTATATGCAGTAGATATTGTTTTATTTTTTTTGTTGTTGTATGCATGAATTTTAGATTTGTTTATTCATTTTTTATTTATTTTGTTGTTGTTGCTATTGTTGTTTTTGTGTTGATTATGTTGTTGTTATTGTTTTAATTGGTTTTTTTGTTTTTGTTTGAAATATTATATTGAAGATCGAGAGTTTTGTTTGTTGGGTTTCTAGTGTATTTGGATTAGTAGTGTAGTATGTTGAATATTATATATACTTATATAATATATTCTATATATTTACATAATAGTATTGTATATACAAATGTATGTATAAATGAATGTATGCTATATGTTATATTTATGTATAGAGATGAAAAAGAAATTTATAAAGTATTATTAATATGTATGTATGTTTTATGTAGTAGGTTAAAAATTATAAACAAGAAAAAAGAAAAGTTTGTTGGATAAAATAATATAAAAAATATTTTGTGTGTATATGTATTGTTAAGCAGCTGCATTCAAAAAAATTAATAAAATGTTCTTTAGTATATTTCTCTTTAAAATAATTTTTATGTACGAGTATAGAAAGGAAAAAAAATGTCAGTATTATACTTTTTTTTTTTATAAACAAATTTTTTGGATTTTATTCTTGTTTTTGTTTTTTTTTAAATTTTTGTTTTATAAAAATTGTTGTTGTTGTTTTTTTTGTTTTTTCCTAAGTTTAATTGAAATCAATTGAAGTGTAGTTTTTTTTTTTGTTTTTTTTTTTTTTTTTTTTTTTATTATTTATATGAGTTTATTTATTATTTTATTTTGTATTTTTACAATTTTAAAATCCGATGCTTTTAATTGAAACTCTTGTTCCCCAAATTATTGCATTTTTGGGAATCAATTTAAAAGAGATTAATTTATTTGAAAAGCTTGTAATTGGAGAGTGTTTGACAGAACCTGCTTGAGGGGGAATATTAGATAAATTTCTTGGGGCCTTCATTCTTGAAAAGTCTAGATAATTTTTTTTAGAAGAACTCAATAATAAAACAACAACTTAGAATAGATATTTAGTAGGGAATCTCATGCTAAATTTTGTATAGTGTAAATAAGTACTCTCTTTATTCTTCCAAATTTTATAAGAAAATTTAGTTGCAATTTCATCAAGTTTTTACTTCAATTGGAGATTCATTTAAACATAAGTACCTACTAATATTTAAAAAATTTAGTTATAAAATTTTAAATCAATATTACAAATACCACGATTCCCCTAATCAATGTCGTTTAGACTATTTAATCTACGTTTTTTCTAAGAGTTTTATAAAAATATGAATTTTCATTGCATATTTAAAGGGGCAATTAGAAAAAAATATTTCAAATATTCCAAATAAATTCCACCATAATCCTAAATCCTTCCATATCCTCATCCCTGTAACCAAACTGTACAAAAAGAATGTGGCTTTGGTGTGTTAAAATCATACACTACCCAAAGAAACACCGCATAGTTTCAATGGGTGGCTTTCGAGCTTTCCATTCCCTCGTAAAAAAAAAAAAAAAAAAAAAAAATTATGTTAAATAAGTTAAAGAAATAAAAGTATGAATTATAAGTATTATAAGTAATTAGTTATTAATTGGGGTTTGAATCTGTTGCAGTAATCTGTCGGTAAAGTAATGTCGGTAAAGTAAAGGCAATAAAGGCAATATATTCAGCTAGTAGAATATTTTAATATCATCAGAGAGAAGGGTTTAATAGAATAAATTCCTCGGGTATCAATCTCTGGAAATATTGTAGACTTGAGGAAGAAAAGAAGGAAGGAAGGAGCACAAAATAACTACGGCTAAACCCACGTAGCTAACTGAACGGTATAACTTGGTATTCAAATTGTAGGTATTGTAATTTATAGTGAATTGTGAGATTTTGAATTTAATCAATAATAACAGTTCTGGAAATTCTTGGGAATTACAAATTTTTTAAATTCGCAAATACTTACCTTATCTACCTGTATTCCAAAATTCTACAAAAAATTAATAAAAACTATATTGTTCATAGTACATTGTCATAGCCTTTATACTATATAATATGCATTTTTTTATGTAATGCAATCATTATATTTTTATTTTAATCGGAATCTATTATAATCACCCTTTGTTTTTTAAATTTTATTTTGTTTAAAAAATATGTATATATATTTATAATTTTTTTTTTAATATTAATTTTGTTTAAAATGACAGTTGGGTACGAACGTTGTATTATACATTAAAAAAAAAAAAAAAAACCAGAAAAAATAAGAAAAACAAAAACAAAAAATTTAAACTTCCTCTATTTCAAAAAAAAAAAAAAAATAAAAATTTATATTATGTTATTATTTCACAAATACATTGAAATATTCAAAATTTTAGTTAAAAAATTTTTTTTACATTATTTCAAATTTCATTTTACATAGCAATATTTTTTATACATAACTATGTTATATACTTACTTATTTAATGTATATATAATATATAGATGAAAAAAAACTTTTATACTTACTAACTAATAATAAAAAAAAACATGTTTTTTTTTTTAATTCAAAATTCATTGTATAGTAAGTACAACTTATGTATCCCGAGAGAAATTTAAAATGAATTTTTTTTAGCAATATATATACTTACACATATATATACATATGTATATATTTGTAATTTTTAATAAAAAAAGAAAAATCTACCCTTGCAATTATTTCAATACTAAATCTACTGTTAAGGTATTGCAAAAAAATGTATATTTTTTTTTTTTCAAATCAAAAATTGTAGGTTAGTAATTATAAAGCAATTTAAGAGAAACATTTCTTTTTATACTCAAAATTTATATATTCTTCGATAGATGGGGTATAGATATAAAAGATTTTTAATTTTACCGTTAGTTTTAACACAAATTTTTGCATTTACTGTTAATTTTAACACAAATTTTTGCATTTACCGTTAGTTTTAACACAAATTTTAGCATTTACTGTTAGTTTTAAAAAAATATTATGTTACAAGAAACTAAGAATTCCTTGTTGAATTGTTTCCATCTAGGTATTAAATTTTACTCTACTTTCTACTATTTCTGTGTAAAATGACTTGTAAATGCATAGGTATTATAAAATAATAATGTAAAATCACTCCTAGGAATCAACGTTAGATGTAATGCCCCCGCTTCGATGAAGTGAACGCAACTATATAGAAGATATCTCCGAAATCAGTTATATCTTGGAAGCTTAATGACTACTGATGGAGGCATTGATATAGACAATGGACTCAAACTGGCAAGAAAGGAGTTTGAAAAGCTTTGGTGTGCATGGAAGCAGCCGCACATTGTTGAGAGGCATTACATTAAAAATATTCGATGCATTTGTGAAATAGGTAGAGAGATGTGAATGTTAAAGTAAAAATGCATGTAATAAACACAGATCTTCGTTAACAGGTGCCTAACTCTTTTTGGGCCTAGTAAGAAAAAAATTGTTTAAAGTATTCCGAGTACCCTATCTTCAGCTAATTGGGATTAGATGTATCCTATAATGCATCCTAATACTGTAGGGCATAATTAAGTGAAAATGATAAAATAAACGTGCAGATACGTCACGTAAGCCACATTTTCGAAAAAGGAATAATTTTATACTTAGGAAGTCGAAGAAAGTGCAGAGTCTTCTGGCGTTGCAGAATTAGAAACAGAAGATTAGCTGTGGGAAACGACTTGATAAGAACTAATAATTGTTCAGATAAGAAGAAGAAAGTGGATGTAGATAGGTTATACTGTCAAAGAACCTGCCAGGCTTTGGAATGGTTTCCGCAGTGAAAAAGAAATAAGACGTAGATTAGTCAGAAAAGAGCTGGAAGACAATCGCAAAAGTCGATTGAAATTTATCAACTATTCCAAAAGTGAGTTAGAAGAAAGAGGTTTGTGGAAGCCTTCTGCTTCCGATTGGTAAAAATGAGGAAAAAAATATAATTAAAGTATATATTTTAGGAATATACTCTAGAATGTATTAGAAATAGAGAGTTGTGACAAATGACTAGGCAAGAACCAATGATAGTCCAGATAAAAAAATGGAAAATGGAAATTGAAAGGTCACACCATTGGAAAACCAGGTTACAATATTACGCGTTAGGTGTTGCAATGCATTCTGCAGGGAAAAAGAAAAATAGTGAGAACCCCAGGAACATGTCGTTGGTCAGTCAGAAAAGAGGTGAAAGGAAATCTTAGCAGTCGGGCTAAAATTATGCAACTACCCAAAATCCGAGTTAGATCGGAGTGCTTAGTGAAAGTCCTATGCTCCCAATGAGAGTCAACATTTTAAAACATTTTACAACATTTTACAGGAATATAGGTACTATAGAAAATGCATATCAATTTTACAACATGCAACTACTTTTTTTTTTAAAAATTAAATTTCCATAGAATTTAAGTATTTTGTGTTTTTTTTTTTTTTTTTTTTTTTAAATTTTAAATAATTGTCCTCAAAAATAACAAAATAATTACATTCATTTTTAGTTTAAAGTTTTTCATCACTGTCTTCTATTGTACTTTTAATGCATGCATATAATATTATATGCATTATATAATGTATAATACAAGTATTTTTTTTTTTTGTTTTTATACAAAATACAAAAACAACAAAACAAACAAATAAATAAATAAATGCATGCAAAAAAAAAAAAAATGCATGCATTGAAAATGCATTCATTTGCGAAAACTTTTTTTCATCGTTTAATCGTTAAAAAAAAAAAAAATAAAACTGTCAGGAGTAGAATATTTATTATATCTTAACATACACATATATATAAATATATATATGTACATTCATACGCATGCATTCAATTTTTCAATATAATTGTATCTACTGTGAATAGCTGGTATACACTATATTACGTACATTTTGTACACATGCATGCATGCATATTTAATAAGGATTTACATTTCACACTTTTGTTTTGATATTCTCTTTTTTGTTTTTGTTTTTATTTTTCTTATTTTTTTTTTTACTCATCATTTTTCTATTCATTAAAAAAAAAAAAAAAAAAGCAAACACAAAAACACAAAAACAATAAAATAAAAGATTCGACTTGAAAAATGGTTTTAAATTACGATGTCGTAATGGGTATCTTTCTAAAACAAATGCACATACATTCATACATACACACATAAGTAAATATTTATATGTTTATAAAAAAAAAACAAAAAAAGGAAATCATTCTATCTGTACTTACGTATCTACGTATATGTATCTATCTTTTATACCTTCTTTAAAAATATAAAAATATTTACATTCATACATACATATTTTACACAGCCCATTAACATAGTGATGAATTTAAAAAATAAAAAAGAAAAAACAAATTATTATTTGGATAAAAATTGCGTATACGATGTGTGCATTTCTATGACCCCGTTAAAAAATGTTTTCTATATATATATATACATACATACTTAATTATGTAGTATATACATATATATATATTATTTATAATACCTTACATTCTTCATGGATATTTTATAATTAATATTTGTATATATAGGATAATATATGTATATAATTAGTGTGTATATAGGATAAAATAAATATATATATATATATACATATATGTTTGTGTGTTAATTATTATAAAAATAAATTTATTAACAATACATTTAAAAATAAATAGAAAAAAAAAAAATGGAGAACAGGCAAAAAAAAAAAACAAAAACAGAAAAAAAAATCAAAAGTAAAAAATTAATAGAATATCCCCGAAAAAAAAAAAAACTGATCATAATACAGAGTCGTTTAAAATTGTATTAATAAATTATATTTTTGGATTTTTTAAGATTTAATTTTGGATATAAAATTTTATAACAGTTTTATAATATAATTGAAAAAGTTTTTTAAATCATTTCCAGGAAGGAAGCGATGACGTCATTAATCCATTAATCGATCAAGATTTTTGATGACGTCATTAATGGATTAAGATCAAGATCCATTTAATATGATGTTTTTTGATTATATAATATATAATATTGATAGTATTGAGAAAGAAGCGATGACGTCATTATTGGATCCAGATCTTTGATGACGTCATTAATGGATTTAGATCAAGATCCATTTAATATGATGTTTTTTTATTATATAATATGTATAGTATCGATTTTAGGAATTCTTTTATTATAATTTTAAAATCTACTTCAGATGGAATTAAATGGTGTTATTAATTCTGGAAATGGCAAGAGCACGATGATTTGAGTTTTAAAACTTTACAGTTATTTTGTCCTTATTTCGTTTAATAGGGAATAAAACTACTGATTTTTTAGATCAAAAGTTTAAATGATTTTGTAAATGGATGTATTAACTATAGAAATATGATTGAAAATAAAAGGTATGAACTTTAACATAGAACTATTCCATCAACTTAATGACGTCATCAAAAGCCTGAGTTTTAACTAAAGCATTTATTAATGCCCAAGGATATTGGTGCTAAATTGGAAGTTGGCAGCACGGAATCTTAACTTAAAGTAAAGCCATATTTTGGAAAATAAGTATATATCAAAGTTTTAAGGATTTTTTATCTTATAAACATCCAAGGGTATCATTCTGAGATACATTATATAGGTACTTGAAGCAATTGATGGCGATTTAAACATGGAGTTAGAAGAACAATACTATTTCCTTATCCTAAGAATCATTATTTATATAGGATATTCTAAGTGTGGTGGAAAACAGTTTGGCTTCTGTTTTTCTATTGAATTTAAGTCTAAATTTTTCTTTGATACTCATTTACACTACAGGATGTTAGCTAACACTTGTCTCCTAGATCACAATCTTCTTAAAATACTATTGTATTTACTTCGTCCTTATTATAAGCTCTGTAAATCTCAGATTTTGCATGACCATTATAGTTGCATTGTTTGCAGATGTTTCTCCTTACTCCATGAAATACATTTCGTACTTCCAATTTCAAAACACCCTGTTATTTGTATTAATTTTGAATATACTATGTAATATCCTTGTTAAATATTTCAATATTATTTTATTTGTTTTTCATTTTTATTTTTTTTTTTGTATTTTTAAAAGATAACCATCTTGGATTTTTTTTTTACATTTACATAAAACTACAAAAATTTTTTTAAAATTTTATATATTTTTTTTTTCTGGTTTTTTTTTTATTTTTTAATTATATTTTATTTAATTTTTTTGTTTTTTTGTTGTTTTTTTAGTTCAAAAACCTTAAAAAAATGTCATGAAAAGAAGCGTTTTATATATATATATTTTTTTTTAACTTAAAATTTTCAGAATTTCAAGTTTTTTTTTTTTTTAAATGCTTTTAGTAACATTTTAAAATAAAAAATTTCTATTTTAAAGTATGTTTGCATGGCAGGATTAACTTGGGGTTGAGTTAGAGTCGAGTTAAACTAAAGTAATGATAAATGAAACAATTTTTAAAATTGTTTAAAGGATATATTGATCAGTGTATTAAAACCTTTTTTTTTAACTAAAGTGGTAGTAAAAGTTTACATTCGGATGTTTCAGGAATTACCTATAAGGTTGTTAGATTCACAAGATGTTTGAGAAGGTTCGAATAAACACAATTCTTATTAACGTTGGGTCTATATTTAAAAGTTTTCTAGATATTCTCGAAGGATAAAATTTTACATCATCATTTTAAACTTTTATAACACTTTGTTGTCCTTTTGATCTCGGCGCTATGTAAGACAGTTATAGTGTAGATTGTTGATTCTATCACTTTATTTAATTAATTTCATTATAATTGAATTCATTGAATGAATTGATAGAACGGAGATCCAGTGGATGAAACATAACTTCTAACATAACATAAGTTTTGGGTAAAGGGTGTATCGAAAGTAAGTGTACAATAATTTTTTTTAAAATTTACTTAAAAATTTTTTGAATAAGCTTTAAAATTTGTAAAAAATTACTAGACACTTTCTAAAATTTTATATTGTTTACATTTTTAATTCCTTACAGCTGCTTTAATTCCTTACAGAGGGTCGTACGTGAAAGTTTTCTAAAAAGACCCAAACTAAGTATTAAGGTCTAAATCCTCTAAAAATTTCTCTCAAGTTTCCAACTTAAACCTTTTAAATATAAGAATCTAGAACTTTGCAAAATATTGAATTTCATATAACGGTAAATTATATGGTACCGTATAGCAACATATGTAACTTGTTGGAAATCTATAGTTAGTTATATATTGTTAACATTTTCTTCTTCTATGGCGCTATAATCCGTTGTCGAACCTTGACGCTCTTATATATTGTAATACGTCATTATTCCAATATAGTAAGGTATAAGTATTTCGTAAACTTTCAATTGATATTAACTACTTTATCCGAGTTCATCCTTTTCCCCTCTCTCTCTCTTCCTTTGAACATCCCTCAATGAGGTTCGAAAAACGTTTTAAAATTTTTATTAAATTAATTCATCAAAATAATAGTTCTAATTGGTCGTATCTTATTTTCCTTTAAATATTGAATCATTTACAACTCTTTTCCATATGTAAACATAGTTAAATATCATATTATACATACATATATATTTTAATATTATACATTAAATTTTTATTAGTGTATATGTATGCATAAAGTACAGCAAACTATATTTAAACAAAAAATTGAAAAAAAAAAAAAACAAAAAAAAAAAAATACAAAAAAATTAATTTAATATAAAAAACATGCAGTATTATTCATTAATATTAGTATAAAAAATATACATAAAAATATTATATATGTGTATATTATACATTTACATTTTATTATAGAATATATACATATTAATATTTTATTTTGTGTGACTCATAGAGTCATCCTGAATGCTGTTTTATACATTCATTTATCTATATACTATATACATATATACATTATATGTATATGTATACAATAAACTGCTATATTGAGCTCCTTTTCATATCCTTAAAAATTGGTATTTTTTTTTTTTTTTACAACGTTGCAACGTTTCATTTTATCGTTTTCACTTTTTTTTGAAAAATATAAAAATAAAAAAAAAACAAAACAAACGAATAAAAACATAAAAATATGAATTGAAGTATTGAAGTATTGGTTAAAAAAAAAAATGGTTTTTGTTTTTCTAGTTTTTTTTTTCTTCTAGTATTTAAAAAACATAAAGCGTGTGTTTGTTTATGTGCCACACTGTATTCAAGTAAATAAAATTATATGATGCAAAATAATAACTGAATATAAACTATAATATCTGTTTAAATATGTGTATGTGTATGTGCATACATAAATTCGTATATCCATGTATGTATAGTTTTATAAAACCAATATATATATATATATATAATTTATATAATAACGTGTTTTAATAACGGTCCATAGTTGCACAATTTTTTTTATTGAAAAGTCAATAAAAATTAGTTGTAAAATAAAAAAATCTAAAAGGGAGGGAAAATTTTTATAATTTTTTAACTGTAGTTTTTTTTTTTTTAAAAACTGTTATTTCTTTGGAATTAATTCACAATATTGAGTTTTCATCAATATTAGAAAAATATTTTTGAAATAATATTAAAGGGATTCATTACTATATTGTATATATAGTATAAAAACTTTTTGAATATTGATTTTGAAATCCTTGGAGTCCTTGAGAATGAAATTCATACTATGTATATATTGAATACCAACTATTATACCAAGTACGAGTATATATACCAACTATTAGTTTTTTAAAAATTTATAATTAATGAAAAAGTAGTAAATATGAATAAGGAGGGGGGAAAATCTGTGAGTTGAGGGTGCTAATATTCTGATAAACACTATTAATCTTTAGTAATACTAATGATTAATTTCAGGAATCAGTTATTTTATTTTGCAAAAAAAAACCGATTTCATTTGCGCCAATTTAAAACTTGTACATTTACTTTGGTTAAATTTCATTTAGAAACGAGTAAGTATTCGAAGAGGGGAACCAAATTTCATTGAAAAATTAAAGGTTCACATAATTATATTCGCATTGAAATACATTTCATTATGATACTACTCAAAAAAATGATACCACTCTTCAAGTTATTGGTTTAGGTTAAGGCAATATGCTAAAAAATTTCTGGGGTTAAATTATACGTTTTATTTCTCCCTCGAATATGTGTAAAATAATTTTATTTCATTGCTTTTTTGCTTTTTTTGTTTTAAAATATTCATTCACAAAAATATCCAATTAAATATAGGTCGTATATTATACCAAATATACGTATCATATATAATATTACACCATTTAAATACTGTTTTTATGTAAAAGTCATTGATGAATTAATTAACGGGTTGTTATTTACAAATGAATATAAAAAGGATTCAAAAAAAGGACCTATAGATAAGAGATAAAAAAAATAACAATAATACAAAGAATTTTCTACCTTTGAAACAATAAATATATATAATATTGTGAATTAATATTGTGAATCAGTTGAAGTTGAAGTTTATTTTTGAAAGCTGTCAATTGAAATCGAAAAGAAATAATTGATGGAATAAATTTATTAATTAATATTAATTAAATTACAATGAATTCAAAAATATATTTCAAATTTCTAATTTAATTATTATAAATGTATTTGCAATTAAATTATTACAATATAATTAATCTGAAGTGGATCACTATAATAGTTCAATGTTATTTTGATTATTTTCATAATTCGATTGTAATTATTACAACTACTAAAACATTATTAAAATTTTTAAAACAATGGGAATTTTTCATAAGTTGTACTATATTTCAAAAAAAAAAATTTTAAATTATTCTCGAATGTTTTTTGTAATTGAATAATTAAAATGTCAAAAAAAAAAAAAGTCAAATGAGAAATGAAATGTCAAAAAAGCCAAAAGAGTACTGAAACGTCAAAAAATCTAAATTTAAGACTATTATAATATTAATTAAAATTAAAATTGAACAGTCTATAAAAATTAATAAGATTTTCAAGTTGAATCGGAAAATATCAATAAATATTTGAATATTTAATACATTATTGAACGTTTGAGAGAAATATATATGAAATAATTAAAAAACGAGTAGTTTCCTTTTAATTTTACTAACAAATATCGAATACTAACACTTAAGAAGTCTGCATGTCCTACACGAAATACTGGTATAAATATTTAATTTAAAAATTTTTTAGGAAACTTTTGATTACTTTCTAGATCAAGGGTGGGCAACAGCCGGCCCGCGGGCCAATTACGGCCCGATTTAATATTTTATCCGGCCCAATAGCAAAAATAGTACATTTGAATTATGCAATAAGAATTCACTTTAAAAAAATATTCACTTTAAAAAAGGAATATTCGAAAAAGAAAGCATTTTGTTTGGGCTGTTATTACATCTACTAAATAAATTACATTATCTTACATCTACTATAAAAATCGTATTTTACATCTACTACATTTCAAAATGATACAAATATAATGATGAATTATAGGTATTTAACATTTCAATAAATATTTGAACAGTTGCCGTTGATTGGAGATATATTTTGAGTTCACTATAAAAATAAATTGTTATTAACAATTGTTAAAATATTTTAAATAAATTAATATTATTTTAAACTGTTTTATTTAAATTTATAAATCCAATTATAAGTAGTTAAATTAATTTATATTTAATAATTTTTAAATGAATTTAATAAATAAATAATATTATTTAAATGAAAATAGTTTACTAAAAAAAATCAAGATTCTATCGCTTGTTTATACTTAAAAATAAATGCCTAATCTTACATATACAAATAAAATGGCCCGCGACTTTCTTTTTAAGAAAAAAATTTGCCCTTTGTCTCCAACTGTTGCCCACCCGTGTTCTAGATGCTTCTAAAAATCTTCTAATATTAAAACCTATTTAATTTATTAAATGGCGGTTTTTCGAAAGATATTTATTAGAACTTTTACGTAATATTTTTGAGTAATTTTTAGGTTCGATCAAATGGAATACTCAAATGCAAACCCGAATAATGAAAAGTTTATTTGATTAGTACCTATACAAATTTTATTGAAATTCGGATTGTTGGAAGAGTAGTAATTTACTTAAATTTTGTGATTTGAATACTTTCAAGGCGATTGAACAGTATTTTGAATGTAATTCATGGCAAATAATTGAAGAATTTTAAAGCTAGAAAATTTGGTTTTGATTATATGGAGCGACCAAATAAATCCCATATCACAAAAAGTTTACACTAGTCTTAGGAAACTGTCGTAGTTTTTATGCTTTCTGGATGAATGAATTAAAAGAAACTTGTACAAGCTTTCATAATACCATATGTTTTTTGAATGTAAGGTCGTGTATCCTGAAACAACCATCAGTGAACTTAGTAGCTTGCAAATTTCTTTTTAATGCCTTTACACATTTTGTCACTAATAGACGTAGGGGGAGAGAGCTAGAATCTTTTCGAATTTTGATTTTGATGAGCTCCTGATATTAGGAATACATTGCCTAGTTATCAGGCCCGGATCTAAGTCGTTTTGCGCCGTAGGCAATTTGTGTAAACTGCGCCCTGAAAAGTAAAATAATATTTATTTAACAGAAATTAAAACAATTAGGTATGTCTGTTACAGTTATTTATTAAAATTTTCTTCTTAATTTCACTTTAATAAAATCTTCAAATATTTCTGCAAACGTTATATTTTGTAACATATTATTTTCTATTGCTAAAATTGTAAAAGCATTCAGTTTTTCATCGCCCAAAGTTGATCTCAAATAATTCTTGATTCTTCTGAGTGCTGAAAAAGATCTCTCTGCTGAACAGTTGGATGCTGGTGTAGACAAAAATATTCTTAATATTATTTCTATATTCGGGTAAACGGATTGCATATTTTTTTCATTGATCAGTGAATATAAAGCATTTAAGCTCAATTTATGATTATTAATACTTTTTAAATATTCACTAAAATGAAGGCATTCATCAATAAAATAGTCTTCCAAATCATTTTGATAAGTTTTTAACAGATCTTTTGCTTTATTTCGAATATCATTGCTGTCTAAATTCGTAAGTTGATTTAAAAATAAGAACTTATTGGCAAAATCATTATAAGCTTTTAATCTTTTTTTTAGTTCAGCCAGAATACTTGAATTTATAACATCAAATACACGTATTTTAAATCGATCTCTTCCAGACAGAGTGGTAGTATTTTGTGTCTCATCATAAAATAATTTTACGCGTTTTATTCTTTTATAATTATCTTCATAATTTTGTTCATCGCATATATCTTTTGCTTGTTGCTCGAAAATACTATAATCTTTACTTTGGGTATCAACATAACCAATAAGTGATTCATATATATTTTGAACAGAAATTACATCAGTTTCGATGTCCTGCAGAATCTTACTTGATGCATTAAATCTTTGCAAAAAACATCCCAATAAATAGAATGTTTGTTTCAAGTTTAGACAATTGTTTAATGTACCCAATAGCAGCAGATTGTACATCATATTTTTCATTATTATCATTAGCAATATTTTCAAGAATTTCAATAATATTTGACAAATTAATACGAAGATGAGACACAGCATCAGCCCTCGCTGACCACCTAGTTGGACAAAGCTTCTTTATAACGAATGATTTAGCTTTTAGCTTAGCCCATAATCTAGTTGATGCACTAAAAAAATTATATAAACCATCAACAGTTGAAAAAAAAATTTTTGCCTCTATGCAAATGTTGGCAGCACATTTTGCAACTAAATTTAAACTGTGGGCTGAACATGGAATGAAAACTGCCAATGGAGCTTCGTTTAATATTTGTGCTTGAAAACCATTATATATACCAGCCATATTAGCTGCGTTATCGTATGATTGTCCACGACAATTCTCAATTTTGATACCATATTTTTTTGAAGCACTGATTACAGCATTTTTCATCTCATTAGCTGAATATCCAGTATTAAGAAGAAATTCAATAAAACGTTCAATTGACTTTCCGTTATTTACATATCGTAAAATTATTGATAATTGGTCTGTATGTGAAATATCTGGAGATGAATCTACATTTTTTCCTCGTTATTTTGTTTAAACAATAATTCATCCAAGTTGTTACTTTTATTTTTCCTAGCGATAAAATGTATTTCAGCAGATTTGTCCAAAATTGAATTTTCATGTTTAGTTATTACCGCATTTAAATTTTTCCAGGCATCAAAGGAATTTGATTTTGATTTTTCAGCCAAAAACAAACAGAATACACAAAATAAACAATTTTTTTTGGAAGAATAAGATAGAAAAGACCGAATAATTGTTTCTCCATTAGACAATCGTCGTAAAAATATATCTTTGTTTAAATATCTAAAACCTTTTTCTCCATATTTTTTTTTTTTGTTTTAATTGGATCGAAGTTCTCATTTTGTTGGAATCCGTTTTTAATTATAAATTCAAAAGTATCACTGTTAATATTCCACTCACCTGGATCACTACTTGTTTGATCCTTTATAATTAGTACAGGTTCGAGTTCTACTATTGGATTTTCACCATTTTCTGAATTTTCATTATCAGGATCTTTTTCATTTGGCTGGGATATGGTTTCAATATTCTGAACTTCTGTAATATTTTTTTGGAAATAATTAACAATTTTGGTATTTTTCCGTAAACCCTCTTCTTTCTGCTCTCTAAGCTTTTTAAATTGGCTTCCACTCAATTTCTGCTTCTTCATTTTATTTTTATATTTATTTAACGTTTAAAAAGATAGTAACTTAACTGGTTGCTAAAATAATCTTATTTGAAAATAAAATAAATTTTTTGTTTGAAAAACAAAATTTATCTAGCTAGAATTTAAAAAAAATCGAAAATTGAAAATTTCATGAGAAAAAAATTCAAATTTGGTGGGAAAAAAAATCAGTTCTAGATCAATTTCTATTTAGAATTTTTAAAAAATTATGCAATTTTGTTTTTCGCGAGAAAAAAAAATTGCAATATTTTGGGTGAGAAAAACTTCAATTCCAAGGTCAATTTTTTATTTAGAACTTGTAAAAACTATGCAATTTGGTTTTTCGCGAGAATTTTTTTTTAAATTATCCTTTTCTACACAAAAAGAATAATAAGCTAACATTCGATGATAATATAAAAAATTTTTTTTTTAGTAAATTAATGAATATTTTTTTCATTTTTGCGCCTTTCCCAAATTGTGCGCCTTAGGCAATTGCCTAAATTGCCTATAGGTAAATCCGGAACTGCTAGTTATATTCGCAATGTTTATCATTAAAAATCTATCTAAAATCTAAAATTTCTTTAATATACTTTCTTTAATCATTCGATCTTGGGCAGCAGTTATCCAATTTCCCTGTTAGAGCATTGATCCAGCGTCTATGTATTGTGTATATACTCAACTTCATGAAGCCATCGATTTCTCCGCTTCCCTATTGGTCTTTTACTTCTTCTTTTAAATGTTAACATACTTTAATTGTTTCAGAATTAAAATAAATATTTAACAAAAGATTTTATTAAATAATTTTCAAAATTTATTTTAAATTCTAAAAAATATTTAAAAAAAAAATTTAAATCTACACAATTGAAGTTTTTTTTTTTTTTTAATTTTAAAATATTTTATTACATAATCGGATTAAAATTTTCTTAAATATTTGAATTTTATTTATTTTTTTTTTTAAATTTAATGGTACTTAAACTCTCACACATGCATTATAATATTGTATGCATGCACTCACACATGAATTTTGCATATAATATTTATGTATATATATAGGGAATTTAATAAATGAAATATGAATACACTAGAAATTCATATAAATAAATGTGTATATACGATTCAATTACATTTTGAATGTTTTAAATAAAAAAAATATATTCCACTTATATTCCAACGCAGTTAATTTTTAAGTATTATTTACCTACATTTAAATATAAAAATAAATAAAATATTAAATATACCTACTAAAAATATAAGTAAATTCATATACTCATATGATTTTACCCTTGTTTTTTTATATTTTTGAAAAAATACACTTTGTATTTAAAAACAAAAAAACCTTAACCTATACCACATTATCTTTTTATCCAAAAAAAAACTCAGAAAAACCTAAACCTTTACCTTTCTCTCTTTAATTTCTTACAATGTACAGTGTACCTACTACAAGTATATATTAAAAATTCCTTACGATTAAAAAAGGATCTACAAAACAGTCCATCATCAATTTACACATCCCCAATTCATATCCACCACAGCCACGCAATTATAATAACAGGAAATTGTAAAATTTTATCCCAATGTTCCCTTCTCTTCTTTTATTTTGTATTTCCATATTTTCTGATCCTTTATTTAACATCATAAAAACTAAATAAATACCAAAAATGTCCTTTGAGTTTGTAAGGGTATTTTTTATGCATAGTACAAAACAAAACAAAAAAAAACACAAATCTAAAGATTATTATTCCTTGTATCCTTACTTCCTTCTTACACTCAAAAAACCATTTAATACCCCATAATACCAGAATCAATTTAAGCGTTATAAAAAGCTGCTAACACGTATATTTAGTATGTGGTAATCATTATATATATATACAATTGTACATTTGTAAAATATGGTACTATATATCCTGGCAACGGATAAGTTGATGGATAGATGTCCTTTAAAGCTTTATTTTGATCTTCTTCTTAGTCCTTTTTTTATTTTAAATGCTTTTTCTTATGTCCCATCCAATATTTTTCCAAACAACTTCGAAGCAATGCCAATTGCATATCAAAACGTGGTACAAATTATTAAAATTGGGTTTGTTTTGGAAGGATAACACAATAATATGAAATTGAAAGAGGGAGAGGGAAAATGGGACAAACTAACCCTCTCTGTGTATATAAAGATTTCTATAATAAAAAAAAAAAAACAAAATTGTACTTCTAACCCCCGAATATTAAATTGAAAGTCATTAGGGCGCGCAAAGTAAAAGGAACTGTATATATATGCTATGGTGCTATGGTGCTTTGCCTATATGCTATATTGAAGAGCAACTTGTAACTTGTTTTGATAGAATTTTTTAAATGACTTTATTTCGGAATATATTTATATATAGGTATGCCATGTGCGTAATAGCTATATATTTATATATTTCTTTCTCTTTTTTTCTTCTTTTATTTAAATCTCACTTTAATCAATTGATGAAATAAAAGGTAAATAAAATTAAAATATATATATGACCCCCTTCAAATATATTTTAAAAATATTTCACCTCTAATTTCTATATGAGAAATGTATTTCCCTAAATTCAAAAAAAAAAATATAATAATAATCCGGGGACGGAATCAAATTCATTAAAATATAGGGAAGAATAATAATGCACTTTGCAACAGAATTTCTTTTGTGTATATACAATGTACTTAGTATTCAATTGTATATATATATTGTTATAATTGAGAAGATGGGGTGTATTTAACACATCAAATACACAAAACAATATTATATATCCTGTGATATCCTAATACCAGCTAGTAGTACAAGTTCTAATGACACGATATTTTTGAGATATATAAAACTAGGCAGCTCTATAGGTTTATACTATATTATACGAGTATACAGTGCTACTTGTTTATTTTTTTTATAATAAAAAGTGAAACAATAGAAAACAAAAAAAAAAAAAAAAGTCAAGAGTGCCAAAAGGGGTTAAAAGCGAAAAACAATTTATAAGGACATTCGTAAAGGAGTAAAAATTGGAATATGAAGGAATTTTAGTATATTATTTTTGATTTTATTTTTATTAAAATTAAAAAAAAAAAAAAAAAAAAAAAAACAAATTATCAAAGGAAAAAGATTTTGTATTTCCCTAACGCGATTTTATTCACAGTTCAGTATATATTGCGTATATATTTAACGTTATTAATATACGCATAAGAGAAGTAAAATATAAGTAAAGTAAGTAAGTAAGTATATATTGTAATTTGTAGTTTGGCTTAATGCAAAATCAATTATTTTACATGCGGTTTGACAAAAAAAAAAAAATTGTTGAACATGGTCATGTTTTAAATATTTTGTAAAAGGGGACCGATTTTTTTTTTTTTTTTTTGTGGAATATCTTTACACTCTGAAATGATAATATTATTTAAAAAAAACCAAAAACTTGAAAGACAAGAGAGAGGATTTTTGTTGAATTGTGAAAGTGTGTCAAAAGAGTGGACCACCCTTTAATTTTTGAAAGTTACCCCTTTTTTTGTTGAATTAAAATACAAAAAAATAATTGTGTGATGAAAATCAAATTAAGATGGGACTATATTGTATTGTGGCACAAGACAATAAATAATGGTGTATAGACTTAAGTATTAACCTGCAAAAATATTGTATTGTATTGTATACGGGTATATGAAAGTATATCAATTAATAGCTCCCTCTCAATATAAATCGTTTGTTTGTTTAATTGAGGTTAGTAAACAAATTGTTTTAACACTCGTATTTAAAATTCAATAAAATTGTAAAAAAAAATTGTTTGCAGTATCAGGTTAAAAAAATAATATTGTAATTCGAAATAAAAAAAAAATTGCATATTTAAAGGCGTTAAACGTTAAGTATATTTGACTGAACAAGGCAAGATAATATTATTTATTGTAATGACATATAATTTTTTAATGTAGAGATTCCTTCTTGATTTTTACCTTTTCAGGTAGTAGTGAGAGTAAAACGGTAGTAAAATTTTTAGTGGAATTGTTCATCCCAGTTAGTGTCCTCTTAATGACCAAAAGATTATTTTGAAATTGGTGATATCAGTTCTAATACTTTTTTAGGGTTGTACAAAGTATTATATTATTAAAGCAGATTTATTTCAGGAATTCGTAAAATCAAGATGTAAAATAATATTTGATAATATTTAATTTCAGATTTCAATGACAAACTACTTAGTTTTTAAGTTAATTTTCTAACAACTGCAATGGATTAGTTTACACCTAGTTGATTTAAAAAATCTACAGATCATAATGCAGGGTGGCGCAAAACGACTGATATGGTTTGAAGGTTTAATAACTTTTTAAATTTATTTATATTTTTTATTTTTATTTCAGAATTTTGTGAAGAAAACTTGAGAAATTAGAAATGAAATAGTACACAACAGAATAGCGATCAATAATTACGAAAAGTTATGAAAAATATAAAAAATCTAAGACGTTTCTACCTGTTATACAGGGTGGCGCAAAATGACCGATATGGTTTAAATGTTTAATAACTTTTTAAATTTATGCACGAGTGTCCTTTCCTGCACCTTCAACTGATGTAATTTATAACCAGAAAATATTAAATTTACCAGAAGATATTAAATTTAGAAACCTTCACTACATTGATTATCTTCTCCCATATGTTATTTTAGCGGTTCCATTTTATTTTTAGTAGTCCAATCTGTTTCTAAGGTTTTGGGTTTTTTATTAATTAATTATGTCCTTCAATTATAAATATGTAAGAAGTATTTCACCTTTAGAATACTACTTTAAACTCATGAGTGGGCATTTGAAGAGTTGGTTATAGTAGGCATTTGTAAAACTGCTCCTGTTTTACTCCTGTTTTAATTTTCAATTTATTTTAGAGTTGGTTGTAGTAGACATTTGTAAAACTGCTCCTGATCTACTCCTGTTTTAATTTCCATTTTGTTTTAATACTTAAATGAAATTTGCAGAACTTGGTTTGTCTAAACTTCAATGTTCTTTTAGTGTAATAGGTGATTATATAATGTTGGTACATTTTTACTAATTTTATTCTTGAATTTTAAATTGGACCTCGCTAATGCCGTCGGCTAGTAAACAGCTTATTAACTGGGGTAGCTTTTAATAAAAGAAAAGCTTATTAACCAGTTTTGAACTCGGTTCAGGCTGCAGATTTTTTTTTAAATATATATTGTGTAAACTTAAAATATAGGCCTAAAATATAAACACTGCAACCTGCGTGATATAATGGGCAAGTATTTAGTTTATCAACCGAGAAAATTCGAATTCAATTAATAAACAAACGATATGGTTTGTTGAGTATATTAATTAAAAAAAGATATTTTCAGAAATTAAATCTTTTTACCAAATCCCCTTGGCTACCAAATGTATTAAGTAAAATATGAAATATATGATATAATAAACAAAATAAATAACATTACTTATAAAACATTAATTTCGATGAGCGTGAAGGACGTCGACCTTTCAATCAAACAGTTTCGGATTCAAACCCTGCTCTGATCACATTTAATAAAAATATTATAATTTATAATTTATATCATAATAACTTATATCTAAATATAAAGGTTGACCCACTCACTTATCACACTGTACATGGTAATGGATTGTACATAAATAAATAAATAAATTAATAAATAGTGTTCCAATGATTGTTTGTTATACCCAAAACATGGATCACATCACTTTTTCATCACACTGTATCTTGTAGGATTATATACATATGTGATGAAGAAATTATTAAAAATCTATTTGCAAAATGAATTTCTTATCATTGAACTTCTTCTTTATATTATTATTAAAATTTTTATCTGATTAAAAAAAAAATTCGCGCCCAAATGTTTTTCTTGCCAAAAATCTCTAATCAAAAACTGGCAATTCTTTGCCTTGATTGTTTTTAATTTAAATTTTAATAAAAATATAAACAAAAGCTTTGAAAATAAACAAAAATCCAAAGTGAAATGTCCTCTAAATGAAAAGGTGGGTTTTATAAAGAGCCCAAGATAAAAACAAAAACCAAAAAACTCAAAAAACAAAAAGGGACTGCCGCCAACCATTTGTTTTCCTCATTTTTATAAAAATTCTGGTTATTTTTTTTTTTTTAACACAAGCAGCAGATTTTTATTTGTGATTTTTAATGCTACCAGATTCTATCATTAAATCATATATCACCTTTTAATTTTTTTTATTTTTATTTTTTATTTTGGAAATTTAATACTAAAATTTCATATTACATCTGCTTTAATTTTTTTTTTTTTTTTCGGAACACACGTTTTCTCATATACAATCATATTTGATTGTAAGTTTGAATGTATGTGATACAATGTGATGGCGTTTAAATCGTTTTTACACGAAAAAAAACATAAAAAGGTATCTCCAATTTATGTATTGTCAAATTAATTGTCATATAATGTTATATGTGTGTTTGGATATATGTACATATGTTTGTTTTTCAAAAACTTATCCAGATTTCTTAGTACATTAACTATACCAACAACAATAACAACAACAATGATAATAAAAAAATAATAAAATAATAAAAAAAAAAAAAAAAAATTGTCAAGGATTCAATGAACTCTTGAAAAAAAATTATTAAAAATCTCAAATTCCCGCATTTTATATTTTGTTTTTGTAATTTTCTCTCTAAAATGTCATTAAACTTCTGTCATTCAAAAAAAAAAAACAATAAAAAATTTTTAACTTAAAAAAAAATAAGAAAAACAACAACAACAACAATTTTAACAGGAGAAAATATAAAAAAAAAACAACAACAACAATAATATAAATAAGAAAACTACTACACAACATAATATTTTTTTTATAAAAAGAATTACAACCACCACTTCTCGTACTATACTTACTTTTACTATATACATAATATATTATATAAAAATTTATCATTACATACTCTATCTCTTTCTAACATTATATAAAAAATCTTATCCTGTTTGACGCGTTTTAAATGGATTTTCAAAAAAAAAAAAAAAATTTAAAACAACAACAACAACAAAATATAATAATTTATTGTTTTGTTACTTTATTATCCAAAAAATATATATATATATATATATTTGTATGTATATGTCCTTGTTTTTATTCTGTTCCTTTTTTTTTTTTTGATTGTTGTTCTGTTCCAAATTTAATTCCAGAATTTCATATCCTTATAAAATATGAAACAAAAAAAAATTAAAAAAAAAATTAAATTAAATTTACAGCTGAATTTTTTTTTTGTGGTTGTTGTTTTTTTATTTTTTGATTTTTTTAAACTGCACTTTAACAACTTGGTAACTCGTCTCTTGTGTTTTTTAGGTTTTTGTTGTGTAGTTTTGTGTGTTGTTATAGTCCATTTTCCATTTCAATTCTCTTTCAATTAAAAAATTTTATTTTTTAAAATTAATGATTTTTTGTTTTTGTATTTTTATTTTTTCGGGCTGTAAGGTATAAAGGTAAGTTAGTTCCTGGGATTATGGCAAAATATATAAAAAGGGAAATCTTGAAACTTAAAATCTTGGGGAAATTTGAAATTTAAAGTTTTAGTAATAGATATCTTCTAAACAAATAACCTCTTCTGAATTAGGAGAGGCAGTTGTTTAAAAAACTCTTGGTTTCTTAATTTATTGAACGGAGGTTTGAATAGTTTTTAGTCACAGTGGGAACTTATATTATGGAGACATATTTTAATTATAGGTACTAGTGTGCATATCAAATCTTAAGTTTAACAGATTATTTAGCCGGGGCTTGGAGTTTGGAAAATAATATGAATAATACAACGGAGTTTTGAGTTTAGAATAAATAGAGATATGGGGTAAAACTGGGTTTGGAGATAGTGAGAATGGAGATCAGAATCTCCAAACTCCTTTTCATTTGTTTTCATGTAGAAATATTTCAATTCCAAAACAAGTTAAGAATGGATTTTAAAGTCAGAATGGTTTGAATGTTAAAGGTGAAACTGTGAATTTTCAAATAGTTCTTTAAATGAGTTTATTGAATCTAATTACTGTATAAAAATATAGGCTAGAAACGTTTTCTTTCCAAATATTTTTATGTATACTTTTATTCATATAAAAAAAATTCACACTTAACGCAACAATATTGGAGCCGACGTGTCTATGTCGTCAGGTGATTTGAAAAATTGTCATTACTTGAATTTTTATTTTGTTGACAAACTTCCTTACACCGTTGTCGTTATAGTGGTGAATTTATTCATTAAAAATGCATATTATCAAGACTAATGGAAAAATTACAATGTGATTTAATAAAACGTCAAACGACAAAATGTAATTTCGTCCGACGACGTAATGCTTGAATAGGACAATAGAACGACAGTGTGACACTAATATGCTTTGTTAAACAAATTTACTTAAAAAATTTTGAAAAAAATTCGATACAGTTAGGTCTGATGTCGGTAAAACGTATAAAACCATTTTGCCGTCACGTAAAAGTAACGTCTCGTAACGACACAATGTAAATCAGTCTTAACACGATGTTTTAAAAGTCTACATATTATGTGCATCTCTAAGGAATTTTCTGATTTAAAAGAGTTTTGTATATTGGATTTCAAAAATCATGGTTCCACTGAAGCCTAACTCTATTCTAAACCCAATATTTATTATAATCAATAAAGTATAAAAATATACTAAGTATCAGGGCCTACAATGTCCTCCTCTTTTATTTGGTGTAGTTTGAGGAGATTCAAAAGTTTTTAATAAAAGGTTTCCAATTGGTTTTATTTGAAAACTAGCTAGGATTAGGACAGGCATTAGGTTCAGGACACGAAAATCAATTTAACAACTTAAGAAATTATTTCAGCCTAAATTTAGTCAATTCCAGGGCTGCCAACTTCAAGATTTTAAGTTTTAAAATTTTATTCGAAACCCGGTTTAAGTGTAATAATAAATTGTTTTTCTTTAAAAAAAATTAAAAAATTTGGAAAAAAATGGTGGTGATATGTGGTATGTGCCAAAAAAAAAAAAATACATACACATGTATATTAAACTATTTTCTATTATTATTATAAAAAAACATATAAAATAACATAAAACATTCTGTTATCCTGGACAGAAAAATTATTAGCTCTAAAATATAATAAAAACTTTAAAAACTATTCTCTGACTGGCATTATATGCATATGTTCTCATTTTTCGTTTTTTTGTAGTTTTTATTAATGATGTTGATTACGATGATTGTGATAAATGATTTTGATAATAATGACTCGTGGTACATTACATACTATATAGTACTCTATAATATATATATATACCTCAACATATATAAATATATAATATATTTACAACATCTGCTCCAATTTTTTTTTTGTATTTTGTTTCTTTAATTTATTTTATCATTTTGCTTTTGTTCCGAATTTGAATCGGTTTTTATTTTTCTTATTTTTTTTTTTTTTTTTTTTTGGTGTTTTCATTTTCAATTGTAAAATTTGTTTTTTTTTTTGGATTTTTATTTAAAGCAAATAAAAATAAAATAATAAAAACAAAAAAGACAAAATAAAGAGAAAATTAACAGTTGCAAAAACGAGGACATCATGCATTAGAGTTTTCATTTATAGTTTTTTTTTTTTTTTTTTTCACTTTTGAAACAAAATTAATGGGAACTTCCTTTAATAATAATAATAACAA
This sequence comes from Dolichopus griseipennis, assembly GCA_963082915.1. Classification (NCBI taxonomy): domain Eukaryota; kingdom Metazoa; phylum Arthropoda; class Insecta; order Diptera; family Dolichopodidae; genus Dolichopus; species Dolichopus griseipennis. The sequence continues at coordinate 11,481,578 of OY720444.1, forward strand.
TAATAATTATAGTTATATCAAAAATATAACATAATAATATATGTACATATAAGTATATATAATCATAGTTACAAATGAATGAACATAGGGAATAATACCTAACTAGTATAGGGTATGATGTTCTATTAAAACGTAAAATGGCAGCATTATTCCAATAAACTGAAATGATTCAATTCGATCAAAAATATTTCAATAAATGGCTGGCTAATACAGGGGTGAGAGTGCTGAGCTCCTCATTAGGCAGACCTCCTGGGTTTAGAGTCCGACCTTAACCCATCAACTTAATTTATTTAGTTCCGAATTAATTGCCTTACTTTTATACTAGTTTAATAAAATTTATATTTTATTTAAGAAAGAATTTAATTTAAGAATGTAACTCACAGATACATTAGTACCTAATAATAATGGTAACTAATAAATGTAAAATTATTACATCTTAGAATAAACCTAATTGATAGATATTGGAATGTAAGACATTGTGTTAAGAATGTAATGTAAGACGTTGTACAAAAGTTCTCTTACATTTATTTCTTTGCAACTATATATTAAGGGCTTCGACGAAGCTGCGTTATCTGATTTGATTTTTTGGTGATCAAATTTGTTCTATCCGATTTCTTCTACATTAAATCTTTTTGTCAATATTTGAGTCCCTTGTATTTTTGGGTCGGACGAAACTTTTATTTTTCCCTGCAGGAAATTTAAATTGAATACCTAATTGACAATGGAGTCATTCCTTAAGATCTGATCACCTTAACTTTCTCTTCTTTTTTTGTATTTAAAACTGTCCTTGATCTGTTACTTATCACAATTCTTCATTGATTATTCGGCTGCGCCAGTTAAATATTTTCTTTCAGGAGTCCCCTGAAATATATTCAGCTTATACATCAGCTTATTTAACTTATCTTATATAATTTTCCACTTTATTATAAACGAAAACTTATATTTATAATACCTTTTCTTCATAATACTTTTACAATATATAGAAATAAATAAAATTCGATTAGAAAAGGATCACATTAAATAATTTTTCTATTATAATCAATTCTAGGGTTTTGTGTTTTTTTTTTTTTTAATATTCTTGCAATGTGTTAAAAGTTAAAATCAGCTGTAAGTTGTTACAATCTTTTATAGATTTATTTTGTTAGATCCATATGCACATATGTACGGCACTTTAAAATTTGAACCTTAAATAAAATTACAGTTTCTCTAATAAGTATATTATTTGATAAGAAAATATATTTATTTATAATTTTTTTTGTACAATAGCAATCCAGGTGATGGGAATTTTTTGTTTTTGATATAGGAACAAAAAAAAATTATTTTGGCACACTTCACAAAGATAATAATAGGTTATATATTTAAAATGATAAAGAACTAATTTTGGTGCTGTTGTATTTAAAAAAAAAAATCTATTTTTGCTTTGTAGTTTTTTGTACAAGATATTCTGATTATGATTAAGTTTTCTTTTGATCTAGGCAAAAAAACAAAAATGGAATTCATGCCAATTTTGCATAGAATTCTTACAAATTAGGTTGAAGCAAATGGAATATATAAAAATGTTTTAAAAAACATGCAGTTTCTAATTATAAAGCTGCAAGAGGATATGCTGTTTTTTTTGTTAAGAGATGTGGAAATCTGCAAAAGATTGTATGAAATCTTAATCCTTGGTAAATTAAGGATTTTACTAACTAAAATCAATTCGCTTGAATGCTAGAATAATAATATAGACAATTAAATTGTGTGCGGAGAAAAAATATTGGAAGGCATAAAGGAATGGATTTTTAATTTTAATTGATTCAAGGAAGAATTAAGGATTGAAGATGGACTATTGAGGATTAAGGATTGAGAATTGAGGATTGAGGATGAAGGATTGAGGGTTGAGGATTGAACAATGAGGATAATGGAGAGAGGCTTAAGTATTGAGGATTAATAATAATTTATTTGTGTCTGAATATTGACGATTGAGGATTGATGATTGATGATTGATGATTGAGGACTGAGAATTAAGGATGGAGGAGTGAGAATGGAAGATTGAAGATTGTGTATTTAAGATAGAGGATTGAAGATTGAGGATTGACGATTGAGGATTAAGGATTGAGAGTTAAGGATTGAGGATTGCGAATTTTAGAATTAAGGATTGTTGATTGAGGCTTGAAAATTGAAGATTATCCCCGTTGAGCGTTGATAAATTTCATCTCTAAGGACACAAAAGTTAAGTCCCGTAAGAAGATTTGTGCTAGTATATGCAGTACCTGATGTTCACTTTATCCTCTAAAAATATTAATATTAAATTTAAGGTTTTTTTGTAGATTTCTTTTTAAATATTAAAAATAATGTGAAGGAGATCCAAACCACTTCCACAATTTTTGGGATACCTTTGTCTTAAAAATTTGATTACAATCAGTTGTAATTTTTTGGGTTTTCTTCAGCTCTTCAGTTTTCTAAAAAATTTTGAATGGAAATAAAACTAAAAATAATAATAAAACATGTTTAACCCTTTTATATTTTATATTACAATTCTTATCAACAATCAAGCAAAAGAAAGCGAAATTATATTTTTGTATTTGAGATAGTACATATATCAAATATCATGCATATATAAAACTCCATCACTCCCAAAAACTCCAAAAGAGAACAACATCTTTATATTTCCAAAAAACAATTATACTCTACCTAAATACTCTACATCTACTACACACTCTATTATTACCTACTCTTGATATTCTACATACTCTACTACTACTATACTACTACTAGTACTATCTTTATATTCTTTTTGATTATTTTTTAATTGCTAATGACGTCATAATATGACTTTTAAAGATATCTTATATCATTCTTATTATATAAAGTTCAAGATATATGTATATATGTATGTATGTAAAAGAACTCCTTTAAAAGAAAAGAAAAAGTGAATCCTTTTGTATAATTTACTATACATACTTTTGTTTCTTTGATTTTTTTTTTGATTCTCTAATAACTGGAGTATATATACAATACATATATATATTCGTCAGCTTTACAAAGTCAACATTTGTGCACCATCACTCTATAATCAAAATATGAGAGTTATAACCAACTAATAATAAGGATCCTACGGTGAATCACTTCAAATGTTTTTTTTAATACTTTCAAGGATAATAAATAATACATAAAAAAGGACGACCTAAGTCCTTTTTTTTATATATTATATTCTCTTTTAACTTGAAACTCTAAATAATATGAAATGCATGTTCATAAATGGTAAGTATATTATATAAGTATATTATATATGTATATATGAATATAAAAAATAGAAGTGAATGTCCTTTTAGAATAACAAAACAAAAACAAAAAGCATTTTTTTCAAAGGAAATTTCTAAGAAAAAAGGAGAGAAATAAAGAACAAAAACAAAAACACTTTAAAGGATAATTTGTATAGGTAACTGCACTTTGAAGAATATGTAATTAACAATTGAATTTATAGTATATATAAATATGTATTTAAATATATATATATATATAAATGAATATATATAAATAATTCCTGGATATTTTTTTAAGTTAATTTCATTTTTTTATGGAATTGTTTTATTTTTATTACAATTATAATTATTAAAATTATAAATTCTAGATATTTTTTTCTTTATGTTTTTTTTTAAATTTTTAATAAGAGATCAGGAGTTATTCCAATTATTCCAAGGCTTCCAATTCCGAGTGGTACACCTTTTTTTTTTTTTTTAATGCTTTTCCTCTCCTGTAAGGAGCATTTGACATTCATTAAGTTATGTAGACTTTTTAGAAGTTTTAGCTCCACTAATCATTATTTTCACTAAGCTGTAGAGGCTGGTACAGCTACTTTTGTACAAAATGATGTGTAATAATAATATTTGAAAAGACTTAAAGTTTTCTTAATCTTCTTCTTCTTTCCCACGAATGGACCTTGGAATATGTACAATGCTTTCTACTACAATTTTAAAGCTACTTCATTGTCTGCTACAAAGTCTATCAGTTCTTGTACTCAATTTCAAATATTCAATTTCTAATATAGATATAACAATGATAATTCCTTTCTTCCAATACCCCTGCTTTCTTTTAAAAATCATTTGTAAGGTATTCAACATTTTTTCATCATCTATTGCTTCTCTACTGGACGTTAACATAACATAAGATGCTTTTCAATTTCCGTTTTAGATGCTTTCTCTGTCTTTTACCAAGAACTACAATTCAACTACAGTGAGAATTAACGTATCTGGTGCTAGTTGAACCTATTCTATTTCTAAAAAGTACTTCCGAATCCTGACAAATTATTTTCTACCATCATCTCCATAATGGTTAATCCCCATTCCAAGGATGACTTTCCTAATCCCTTACCTTAAAACAAATTCAAAATTGGAGTTATAAGTTTGATTCTAAGGCCTCGGACAAGGACACAGCGGAAGAGCGATTTTTCAAAAAAAAAATTAAAACATATTTGGTTTTCATATCAGTGGTCAAATAGAAGAGCAACAGTGAGCGCCAAATTATGTGGTTTTTTGCTCCCCAAAAATTTGCTCTATTGCTATCTGCCTTAAGTCTAAGACTAGCCATAAGAGAGGTATAATCACAGTTGCTTATAGTCTAACTCAACTGAAAGGATCCTCGAGCAGCTATTCTTGATAACTTTCGATGTTTTCAAAACTTCCCTAATCTGATTCAATGTATTTCTTATGTCCTGCAATTACTGAGTCTGGCTATTTTATAAACTCAATAAATCATTGGTTCTTGTTATTTAAACTGCACATGTCCTTGAAAGAATGGTTGCTATGGTTACTATAGTTTTAAAATTTCTTGTTTTGATTTTATATCTTGTTTTTAAACACAAAACTACAAAATAATAATAAATATGTCATTTATAATTATAATAGACATTTCCCCGGAGTTGTTTGAGGGTGAAATTAACAATTATAACACAATAGACATCAGATGGAGGAAAGATTTATATCTCTTTTTTTTTTCTAGCAAAATTTCTAATTTATAATCGATTTTTTGTGTATAATGTGTAATGGGTGATTTATATGTAACCACAATGGGGTTCTAATAATATTATACAACTTTTCCATTAGTATTACAATACTTTTTGTTTTTTTATTTTAAGATAACAATGCAGTGTCGTAATTATTTTACATTTAAAATCTTATCTTTGAATTTCATTTAAAAAAAAAAATAAATAATAAAAAAAATTGCAAGAGATTTGGATTTGAAATCATTTTTACTTTTTTTGACAGGATACGTGTTAACAGGATTACGATTTTAATTATTGATTTATTATTTTTTTTTAATTATTCATTAAGTGTGAAATAAGGACATCATTATTAAAAAAATGTATATATATATATATATATTTACAAAAATTAATGAGATTTGTTATTAATCAGGATTAAAATTAAAATACAAAATATAAAAACTTTTTGAAGTTAGAAATAAATAAAAAAAAAATGTAATAATCTCTCTTTTATTTTTAATAAAGTATTAAACATTAGAATAAATTATTATTTATTTTTAATTTTTGCCTTTAATTAACAAATGGGGGAAAGTTTTTTTTTTTTTTTAATCAAATCCTTTTATTTATTATTTTTTTTATACCCAAGATAAAATAAGGGAGACAATAAAAGTGTTTAAAATCTTATACTGCCCCATTAAATATTCGATTGAGTTTTTAAAAAAAAAAATCCTTTAATATCAAAAATGGTTGTGGAAGGTTTGATTTAAAACAAGGGGGTTTAAAAATGGAATTTCCAATAAATTAGCTTAAATTATAGGACAATTTTAAAAGCTTAAAGCTGTTGTTGAGGAATGATATAAATTTGATGGGCGGGGCGCGCATATTTCTAAAGTGGAAGATAATAGAAGAAACTATGTCAGTAAGGTATTACTATCAATTATGAAGGGTTGGAAAAGCATAGAATTGTGCCCAAGGTTGAAGGTTGAAGGTGGAAGGGGAAGTATTGTTTCATTTAATAGGTCAGGGAAAAATTGAAAGAAGAGTAGCAATTGGTAGGTAGAAATTGTCACGCAATACAGTATTGTTAAGTTGATGTAATTAGTAGTAGGTAGGATATAGCTTCAAAAAAATTTGTGAAATTAATTTAGAAGTTAATATGGGATAGACAATGACTAGTAGTGGATATGCAGCAGAAGAAGTCTTTAGAAGAATTTATATTTTTTTTTTTGAGAGTTGATGCATCGAACGCCATTCAGAATCATTCTACGCGGTTCATCTGGGTAGTGTTGGACTTTAACAAACTAAAATCATTCCCGTTTTAAAACCCAACTTGGAAAGGATCTTAAATACAAGATTGATTGGTTCTTAGTGTCGGGATTGGAAATGGAAATTTGGGATAGAATTAGGGAATTATGGATTAAGTTAGATAAACGGTAAAATTTTAAGGGATATTATGAAGGTGGTTGCTAATGTTCTTCTTGAACTTTTAAGGATCGCACATACATAAATTACCAACTTTAGGAAACATAATAAATGGCAACTGATTCAGTATTCGTGACGTACGCATTACAAATGAATTTCTATAAGTTGTGTTTCGCTATCTTACTAATTAAATGAAAATTTGCGGCACTCTTTGTTTCACATTATAAAACTTTGAAAAGAGTCATATACATTCCACAATTTAGTTCTTGAAATATAAGGAGAAGTCCTTAATTAACACCTTTGCATCCTTAATTCTTCTAATATAGAAGTAACACTTGCGGAAATGATTAGCAACATCAATAATAATATGTATAGTAAGTGTAACATTAAGTAAGTAAGAGTCGATTGTTGTTGAATTTAATAGCCAGCTTTAAATAGAATAACCTTCTAAAATAATTTTAATTCCTAGAAATCTACACTATACTATTTGGTTCTATGCTATTCCTTCTTCATAATCCTATTTATTCTCAAATATCGGTTTCTGGGACCTAAATGTATCTAAAAGAAAGAGGAAATCCTTTTTTAATGCTTGATAATGAAGTTAGATGCCAATTGAAGCCAATGAAATTTACATTAATACATCATTTGATTAAACTAGATTAACATATACGGGTAATCAACTGTGAGATCATTGCTATATATCGATATATCCTCAATACTATTAGCCCTATAGATATGGTTATAGTTTTCCCGGACCTTCTCAAACTTTAAATTGGGATACCACTTATGAAAATAGGGCTTACAGTTTCCGTGCTATCGCAAAATCAAAATTCGCGCTTACAAAACTGTATATATAAATTTCCCTTTATATGAAATCAGATTCAGTCTATATAGGCCCAGAAACTTTAAGTTCAATAATCTTTTATATTAAATTTATTATTAAATCTCAATTTGTTATCAACATTTTTTTTTGAAAAATTCTTCGAATTTATTGTCAAAATCTACTCGTAGGATGAATAACATACATTTTAACAGATTTATAATATTTACGTATATACATACAACCATATTAAAGCTTAAAATGTATTCATAACAGTATAATACATTCATATTTTTGAATGCGTCATAATTATTTCAGCGGAAATCATTATGTACGGAAGTAAAATATTGATTGAAAAACCCTTCAATTCCTTCAAGTATTCAGTTTTTTTTTTTTTTAACTTTAATTTTATTATTTTTAATTTTAAAATATTTATTTTTTTTATTTTTTTAAATATTTTTTTTTTTTTACTTATTATTAAAAAACAATTTTTTAAGTACTTAATAGTATATTAAAAAGTAATTATATATTGAAGTAATATTTAAGTAATTATGGTTCAGTAATTAATACGCATTAATCATTGAAGTGTAATTTAAAAATTTTTTTAAAATATTCAATTATTTTGTATTTATCTTAAATTTTATTAAAAACGCAATGAAATTCTCACCACACACCCCCAATTTAATGCATATAATATATAGTTACTTTCCACCTACTCATAATACTCAAATATATTATCATTACTCTTCTAATAATTACTTGTATTGAAAAGTAATCAATTAAGATTTTTTATGTGATAATTTGCGTTATTCTTTAAAATATGAAAAAAATTTTCAAAATTACACGCTGTTATTTTTATTTTTAAAGTTTTATTTTTAATTTTTTTTTTTTAGATAATAGAATATAACCGTTTTTAACTGTAATATTATATATATATATGTATATATATTTGTTTCTATCACCTGCATATTTTTTCCATATAAAAGTAAATAAGTCGCATAAGTAAAAATATAAGTAGAGTAATGTGATTGTGGGGATTGCGGTAGTTGAGTGATAAATGATAAACCTCTTTTGATTTTATTAAATTCTCTTATATTTAAAAAGTCACAATTTTTTGGAAATATTAATTAGACCTGGTTTAGTAGCAAGGTTTAAGTTCCCTCATCTAATAAGATAAAAGTTCTTCTAAAGAATCATTATCTGTACCAGGTACTGATTGCACAACCTCATCTTATGAAACATTGATGATTCCAGTTGAAATAATCAAAAAATTCTGAAATCTGTTTTATGAGTGATCCGTTTTATTTTTCAGAATTTGTCTACTTATTATCCCTTCTCTTAGGAGCCCCGAAATGTAATCCCCCATGAAATATAATATTCAACAAAAAGTATATTAAACCGAAGATGTATAATATTAGAGTTTGTAAATATCTTCAATAAGCAATCGAGTTTTGAAGAAGAATTACCAAAAGTAAATATAAAATTTTAATTAATATTTGTATTTCACAGATTAAATTTACAAAGTAACAAATATTTTTTAATAAAATTATTTTGATAAGTTATTAACTTGTATTGACTAGTTTTCTGTAATTTTGTATGTTTTTTCAAGTTTCTGAAAAGTTTTGGGGCTGTGAGGGCAGTTCTATTATAGATGCAAACTTTACTTGTTATCCAAACTTATAAGTGTTATACAAACTACTACTAGCCATGTAAAATAGATTTACAACACATTTTACTAATATACCATAATTGGCAGCGCTGTAAAAATAAATTCTCTCTAGAAAAATTATGTAGACATTTTATCTGTGACTTATATTCATCAATTAAAATTTTATTAACTCTATATGAATTCTATTGAGTTAAACTTGATTGCGACTTTAAGAATTTGAATTGGATCGTTTTAATCAGTTTTATGAGTAAAGCAATGTCTCTTTACTACAGTTTGTATTATTATAGAGGCATTGGTTACATTTAAAATTTTAATTGAATCATAAAACTCACTGATTTTAATGTTAATTGAATTCAACTGTAAATTATATTTGTCAATTGAAATGTTACGAACTTTGTGAATTTGACTTAATTAAATTTGATTAAATTTCTAAAAATAGATTGGCATTAGTTCAAATTTTAATTCAGTCATAAAACTCACTGATTTAAATGTTAATATAATTCAACGGGCAATTATATTCATCAATTGAAATGTTACGAACTATTACGAATTAAATTTGATTAAATTTTTAAAAAATAGAATCGGCTTATTTTAATCAGTTTAACTTAAAATTAAAGAACTCTTCCACTTTCAGTGATTGCAATTGAAATAAAAACTCAAGGAGTATCCCACTCATATCACTATACCCAATAGACATTGCAAAAAATTTATAAATAAAAAAGCACTGAAAATCACTCATTATATCACACTTTTGCATAAAATTTTTTTTTTAAAAAAATCGATTTTTTTTTTATTTTCAACATTCTTAAAAACCAAACATTTTTTTTTATAAAAATAACAACAACAATAAAATAGTAGCAGAAAAAAAATTCATATGTGGGTGAAGTTTTGTCATACATATACACACAAGTGTATATGTATATATAAACTAAAACATATCATATATGAATACAGTTTAATATATGTATGCATGTGCATAAAAATAAAATAAAAAACTCTTCTTCCATTTTTAATTGCTATGCTTTTTTTTTTCGCAACCCTAAGTAAGTTATATATTAAATATATATATATGTATGCATGTATATATAACTATGTGCAAAAAACAGTTTTTTGTTTTTTTTTGCAAGAAAGAGAAGAAAACATTTTTGCAAGCTTGTTATTATTATATTGTTAGCATATATGTATGTATATATATTGGTAAAGTACATATAAGTTTTTTTTTTTTCATTCTTCTTCACCTCATTGTCACGTGAAATGTTGAGTAATTTTTTTTTTAAAGTTTAAGTTCGAAAAAAAGATGTAGTTGTGGGGGTGAAGTAAAAACTGCGCAAACTCAGGTGATGATTATTGTATTTAAAAATATTTTGACAATTACGTTTATAATACACTTTATTTAGGGGAGCTAGTAAGCGTGTAGGAAATTGCAATAAGGTTCAATCTTTGGTTCTATTAAACTGTTATACTAACTTATAACTGTTATACTGACAAAATAGTGTGTATAGTATATATTACGCAAACTCAGCTGATGATTACTCTTTTAAAAATTAATTTGCATCAAAAAAATTATCAAATTAAAAATTATTTTTAAAATTACGTTTACAATACACTTTATTTAGGGGAGCTGGTAAGCGTGTAGGAAAGGGCAAGAAGATTGAATCTTTGGTTCTATTAAAATGTTATAAGAGAAAATCAGCTGATAATTACTGTATAAAAAATTATTTTTAAAATTACGTTTATAATACACTTTTTTTAGTGTAACTGGTAAATGTGTAAGGTAGCACAATTGGGTTGGAGCTTTAGTGCTGTAACGGCAGTTCTTTTAAACTGTTATACTAAGAAAAAAATGAAGAAGTTTAAGCTTGAATTTCAAAAAAATTAAGTCAAAACCATTTAAGAATATTTATAGTTCAGTATAAAAAAGCCGCATTCGAAGCTTAAGTACTGTTTGTTGGAAATTATATTGATTTAAGAATATTCGGAAGACCTATATTGAAATAGTTAAACGTAAGAATTCTGATTATTGTTTTGTTAAAATCGGAAGTGTAAAGGCTTCTCCCAGCCGGATCTGTTTTTGACGCAGTTGCGTGTAAAAAATCTGCATTAAAATCCCATGTCATTTGCATGGAATGTGACGTCGAACGTCGAAGAAGAACTTTATAACTTTATTGAAAAAACGCATTTCTTCAAATTAGAATGATTTTTGGACACATTTTTTTTATATTTAAGTCATATAATATTACATATTCATTAACTAATTCATAATTGATAGCTAATTACTTTATATAACGGCTACAACTCAATAGAGTAATAAAATTTGTAGTTGGACAGATAGAGAAACCTTGGCCAATATAACTTTTAAAAAACGTAGGCATATCTGTCAATTGATATGTGTGTAGGTTGGCACAATGTGGTTAAAGCTTTGCGGCTGAAAGGGCAGGTATTTTATAGCTGGAAACTTTAACTGTTATACAAATTTATAAGTGTTATATAAACTTCTACTAGCCATGTAACATAGCATGGAAATCTTTTGGTTTTGGAATATTTAAATCCCATTTGATTGAATAAACCCAAAATACTACATAACTATGAATATTGTGTGTATGTTAAAATATTGTGCAAAGGAAATATACATTAGTGCTGCAAAACAATGCCCTGATTTAGGAAGTTTTGACAAATCATTAAATCGATAAATTAAAAATTTGAACCATCCTTTGAAGGCTGCAAAACATTTTTGGGGCACTTATGCCAAGTTTAGAAACACATTTAAATTCTATAAGGGGAATTTGTAATATATGCAGGAAGACTTTTGCATATCATATGCATTTGCTGCAATACTTTTAATGAAATATGTTTATAAAATTTCCTAATTATCCGTATAAAATTGGTTTCATTCAGTATTCAGTTCCGGATGTCTATTCATAAACCAAATTATTCTCAAAAATAATATTCTAAAATATATAACAAAATAAAACCACTTAAATTAAAATAAAAGTTTTAATTTTTAACACGTAATTAATGGAAAAAAATACATTGAATTTAATGCAATTAAAAGAATTTTAATGTAAAGTAGAGAAGAATTATAAAAAAAACTCATTGATCTAAGTGAACTGATTCAAAAATACTTTAATTATATCCTGAATCCTTAATGCAAACAAAACGAAAAGATTAGATGCTCTTTTTGTAGATATAATCAAAATTAATAAATCAAAGTATATAATTGAACAGGAACTATTCCCGCGGGTATATTCTTATACATTTTCCAAATTACATTTTGACCAACACTTGCAACCTTTTTTTTTTGTATTTGAGAGCGCACCATTTAATGAAGATTAATTGTTTCAATTAATTGCATTATTTTTTATTCTTTAAATGTATGCATATGTTTGGAATGGTAGTGGGAAATAATGAACTGCGAAATTAAATCCTGGAGATGATATTTCAAATTTGATGAGGTGTAATACATGGAGGCATTTTCTTGGTTACATTCTAAGTAAAAACCTTGGGTATGGGAGCAAAAACCTTTTAGAAGGCACTTGGAATACTAAACCCTCCTGTAGTGTGAACTTCTATACACTAAAAAATCCTCCCCCTGCATCCAAAATAATGGGACGAGCATCTAAGCTGCTTGCGCAATGTCTGAGCTTTCAATTATTTTGAGTTTTATAATTTTCAATATTATTTTAAATTGGAGTATAACAAAAGTTGGGTCGTTGGACTTACACGATAAATGAATAATCAAATCTTGAGGCTCTATTTCTCAGGAAGTCGTAGATTAAGTTGAGAGATGGAATTAACAGACCGGGATTATATTTCTCATATTTTGGGATCTTATTTCTGAATCACCTAATGGAAAAATCCCTTGAGAGGGTTATAATTTCTCAAATCTCGTTGAATATGTCAAAAAGCAGCTTGGGACTTTTTTCCCCGTAGAGCTTTAATGCAGTGGTTTCTAGTGGTGTTTGCAATTACTCTAATAATATTTTTGAATTGACAAATTTCAAACGTTTGATAGGTAATAAAATTAATTAATTATGTTTATAAATACGTTTCAGTACAATTCTACTGAATTGTGCTACCTACGTTTACAAAAAGTGATAAATTACATAAATATCATTCTGAAAAAAATTGATATTGATTCATCCCAGTTGTAAAATAAAAATAAAAAACATGACTATTATATAAGTGACTAATATTATTTTATAATTCAATTCAAAAAAAAAAAACAACTACAACCCCAAAAAAATTGAAGAAAAAAAACTATGTAAAATTTTCAGGAAAAACAATTTTCAATGATTCATAAAAAATTTTTAATGAAAAATTAAAACAAAAAAAATAAATTAGAAAATAAAAACCACAAATTGAATTTTTTGGAGAAAATTCTGGATTACATGAAAATTTTTTTTCCTATCATATTTTCTGGAATAATATCCTTGTCAATTTTTATTTAAAATCGTTTGTATATATAGGGTGTTTTCAAATAAAATACACTGTCGATGAATATTTATGATTATGAATAAGTAAGTTTTTGCAGTTGTAATGTGGGATTTGATCTGAGGAATACTTGTCATGTAAATTAATATTTATAGATCTACTTCTGGACGACCTATACAAATTTTGTAATTAATTTGGAAACATCCTGTATTCAAGAATTTCTTGTTTTCAAGACCCCGAGATATTAGTTCTTAAAAACATTTTTTATATAGTTTTATTAAATTGACATCAATAACTCTGTTTATATGTCAGTTATGAATTTTCTGTATTTAATTGGAAAACACCCTGTATAGTTCGCTGCCTCTGTCTTTTAGTTTTTAAGACATATAACATTTTTTATAATTTTTTTTATATATATAAATTAATACATTGGCATCCAATTCTGTTTCTATACCATCTATAAAAATTCTGCAATATTTCAAAATACACCCTGTTTTATTCCATACTTCTATTTCTTTAGTTTCCAAAATATGAATATAACTAAAATGAAATTTTAATACAGTTTTCATCTAACTCTAGAGTCAGGATCCTGTTTCTAGATCACTAATAAAAATTTTCTCAATTATTTATGAAACACCCTGTGTAATACCCTTTTCCTATTTTCTATAGTTTCCAAGATACGGTACTCCATCCCTACTTTTTTTTAGTTTTAAGACATGAGGTAATTTAAAAGAAACTCCAATATTGTTTTAATAAAAATGACATTTAACTCAATTTCTATACCATCTATCTATGAAAATTCTGAATTATACTAGCTTAAACCTTTTATTTTACCCTACCTCTGTTTTCTAAGTTATTAGTGTAACCTAAATTAAGTGTTAATATAATTTCTACAAATTAAAAACTAACTCTAATTCTAAACCACTTATGAATTTTTTTTTTTAATTATTAAAGAATCACCCTGTACATTACTCTAACCCTGTTTTCTAAAGTTTGCAAGATATAAATATAACTTAATTGAACTTTTAATACAATTTCCATTAATTAGCATCTAACTCGGTTTCTAGACCACTTATGAAAATTTTCTTAATTATTAAAGAAACCCCCTGTATATTACCCTGTCCCTGTCTTCTATAATTTCCAAGATTCGAGTGTAACTTAAATAAAATTTTTATAATGTTTACATTAATTCAAATCTTAACCTCTGTTTCTAAACCATCTCTTGAATATTCTGCAATTAATAATGTAACACCCTGTATATAAGATATATTTATATTATTTGGTATAATAAAAAAAAAAACTGCAATAAAAAAGTACTTGATTTATTTGCAGATTACTTTTTGATTAAATAAATCCTATTACGTCATATTTTTTTTTTGTTTGTTTTATAACTGTTGTATGACGTCATTGTTTTTACAATGAATTCTTTTGAACTTTCACAAAAATCAAATTAACTTGTGCGTATATAAATTGTTTATCAAACTGTTTGATTGCATAATAGATATAGGTATACAAAATTTCTTATTTAAAATGTCATAATCTTGAAAATATTAATTCATCATAATTCATGTGATAATGAAATTTAACTTCAAATTTAATTTTGTATGAAAATGACAATTCGAAATTTTTGAAAACCAGGTGGGCTGCGGTTGTATAAAAAAAAATTTTTGATGATAAAACTTCAAGAAAAGAAGAAATCAATAATTGAAAGTCAATAACAAAATAATGTTTAAAATACAAATGAGGGGGGAGAATGTTTTACAGTTAATTTTAAGAAGACAAGAAGAGGTCGATTTGCTAAAGTAACGGTTTAAATTCAATTTGGAAATTGTACTAAATTGGGATGAGCGATAGAATGTAATAAAATACCTGATAACTTCCTACAGTTTGCAGATTTAATGTTCTGGAATAACCGCACCTCGCCTCTTTGAAAATATAAGTACGTATGTACTTTATGATGATTATTGGTATTCAAAGTTGTTCTGCATCTTAGACCTTTCATTCTCCCTACTATTTTAATTTCATATTAATTAATAATGTATATTTTAATTAATTTAATATTAAGTATTTAATAATGACAATTTATTTAGAGAAGAATAATATATTTTTAAGAAATTTATTCAATTACCAAATCATTTAAATCAAATAGAAGCCATTATTCAAAATAAACTAATTTGAAATTAAATTAAATCTCTTCTTTTGAAGTTTTGAATTGTGATTTCCCTTTATTTTAAATGTTGCAAACAATGCTATCATTCATAATTCAAAAATCTTTATAAAGCTTCAAATAAATCCATTTAAGTTTTTAAATATTTATCACAGATGTCACTAGGCAATTTTTTTTAAATGATATTTTAGAATTCAATTTAAGAAAATTAGAGTAAAGACACAAACCAAATGTTTTGTTGCTGACAATTATTTGAAAGAATTATTTAAAATTAAATTTTTAAGATACTAATTGTGTTTATTTATTTTTTTTTATGATTTATATAATATTACAAAAATATTAAATTTTGGAATATTATTAAAACCATTTGCTACCAGAGCCACTTATTAAAGGCTCCATACTATTATTAAACTCTTGTTAATATTAAAATATCTTCAATTGAATATTTTATTACATGTACTGGAATCGTGCTCAGAATTTCTTGGTCAATAAACCAAATGCTTATCTACTACAATATCGAGGCCTATAAATTTAAATAATTATAGAAATTATTTAGAAATCAGTAGGTAAAGTATATTTGTCAACTGTTTGGGAATGCCCTAATCTAAACACTTAGTATTTATCAGTAGAATAAGGTATACTCATATTGTATTGATTATAAGAAGGTTCTTTTAAAATATTTTTAATTGAAAAAAGCTATATATATTGTTATCATTATTCAATTTATTAATTTTATATTATTTATTTAAACTTTAATTTGGAGTCATATTCTTCTTCTTCTATGGCGCTACAGTCCGTTGTAAAACCTTGGACCTTCTTTAAATTTTCATTCCAATAGTTTTTACTGGATAGGGCAGTAAACCATATGCCAACCCCCTATCTTTGGAGAACCGTTGAGTTTGAAAAGTTGCTTCAGAATTTGTTATATAAAGCAGTTGAACTGATAACATAGTTATGAGAACTTCAAAGCATTTTCCTACTTCCTGAGACGACGATTAATGTGGCCATCCAGGTTGCAAGTATTCTTCTCTTCTCCTTTCTCAACCGGGTTTGGGACCGGCTACGAAGGAGTTCATATACGATCTGATAAAGTAAATTTATAACACTGCCATATTTTTTACCATATGTGAGAGTATAGAGACTGTTTACTTTAACTTCATATGTCTACCTACATAGTTTAGTCAAATTTTTACTTTTTTCCGAATTAACTAATAAATAGCCCTCGGATTAACTAATAAATTTAAAGTAATTCTTAAACTGTGCAATTTATAAGGATAATTGCTGCTTGTAATTTTTAATCCATTAACCCCCCATTTCCAGTATCATGAATATAGGATCTAATTGTTTTACTTAAACCGGAGCTACATCAACTAAGGTAGGAATCCTTTAAAATGAAATTACTCAAATAAATTAATTTGAATTCTCTTTAAAAACACGTCTTAAATCTCAAATTACATTGCATTGAATCAATTTAATAAGATTCAATGAACTTTGAATCAGTCAAAATATCAACATTGACCTCATGACCCACTTAACTAAAAATAAAAAAACCAATCACCACATTTCATTCACCACTATAAAAGACTTACAAATGTTATTTTATATCGAATTACATACAAAACTAATTCTTATTTAATACACTTGTCTCTGTATAAGAATATTAAATAAGACATAGTCCAATATTTGTCCTATATATAAATAATATCCCTTGCTCAATTTTGATATCAAATATATAAGTGCCTCTTAGTCCTAATAGGTTTGCTATTCATATATAACACTTAAAATTCAATTGCTCCTACTTATTCTTTTTTTTCATATGTGTTAATTCAATTGGAAAATATTTTTAGATTTATAACTTAATATCCTTCCCAGTGTCGTAAAATCATATATACACTGATAAGTTCATTTTCTAACTGTAAAAATTGAATTTAATTTTTTTTTTATACCCTTATTCTATTGTAATTTTTCCAACAGGATTAAAATAAAATTAGGAGGATGTACAAAACTTCCACATGGAATATGTAGATATTCGATATACCAATATTTCAAAGCCACCATCAAGTCAAAATCCCGACTGACAATAAAAGGATCAAAATAAAATCGGGGGATGTTTAAAACTACAGGTTCGAATATCCAGACATTGAGTAGGCCACCATTTAAAACAGTCTTTGGGTCAAAATTGGTCTTATTAAAATAATTTAAATAAAAGGAGAGAAGTTCAAAATTCCGGATAGGAATATTTCGAAATTCAATCTACTACCAATTTAAAAACCATATCAGGACGAAATCCCGAAAAAACTGATTTTATAATTGGTTATGCTCTCTGAGCTTTATTTAGATATTAAAAATTGTTTCCGAAGGGAAAAGTGGATTAGGTTAGGTTCTTAATATTTTAAAAATAGAACTGTTTGTCTGCTTTAAGCAATTTCTGAACTCTTAAAGCGCCTCCTGCTTTATGACAGCTTTAAAAAACGTATAAAGAAAGGAAAACTACAATAATGTCAGAACTTTGAATTGCAGCTTTTTGAAAGTTGCGGTTTCAGGATTTTGAATGTCCAGATTTTGAAAGTCGGGATTTCGTTAAAAACCCCATAAAATCGGTATTAAAAAAATCCAGAATGTTTAAAAAAAGTGAATGAAATTGTCTGAGAATAAAAAATATAAAAAAATATTGAAGAAAATACTTTAATAGAATCCTCAATGTGTATGAACGTATCTTAAAATGTATCTTATCATCTATTTCTATGTTCAGAATATGCTTTCTTAGAATATCCTTTCTCTAGGTATCAAAAGCAATGTAAAAAGGATAATATCTTAAGATATTAAAAAAAAAAGTATCTTAAGATACATTGTAGGAGTTATTTTAATTTCATTTTGTGGGATTTTCTACAGTTTTTTTTTCTAGTTTTTTTTTTTTAAAGCTTTCAATTATTATTATTTAATTTTTCCACCTCATAAAATTTTATTTCCTGTGAAGGCTAAATATATTGTTCAAAGATTCTTTTCCATTTTTTTTAATATTTAATTTAACATACTGACATATATTGAATACAAGGACAACTTTTAAATACATATGTATTAAATTCTTTGTGACAAAAATACAAAAAAAAAAAATCTTCCTATGAAGGATACAAAATTAAGGATTAAAGACGGTTTAGGTGGCATCTATTGAATAGAAAGATACTATAAATATTTGGAGTATCTCCTCTTTCTAAAAAGGAAGATGTGTTTGGAGTTGTATGTGGGAGGATTAAGATTGAATGAGAAGATGAAATTTTCAATGATTTTGATGTTTAAAGTGAATCAGAAATGAAAGTGAAATTTTTTTAATTAAATATTAAAGATTGAAAATTTTTTCAATTAGTATTTTAAGATACATTTTATTAATGAAAAGCTTTATTAAATTTTGGATGTATAATGTCTAGTCTTTTCAAGGACTTTATTATTTTACAGATATTTTAAAATCAATTTGTATCAAATGTCCTTGAAAGTTTTTATTTTTCTAAAAAGGAATGAATCTTCAAGGTCCAATAGGTATATAATTGATAGTCTTAAGATATTATTAAAAAATAAAATTGAAGATTTTATTGAAAATTAATAATTGTTTGAAGTAGGTTTAATGTAATTGACATAGATTAATTTAAATTAGTTGGTGGAAGAATTAAATGATTATTTTTAAATGAAAAAGCTAGGTCATAAGAATATGATTTGGAAGTTTTGACATAATTTTATAAGAGTATAACTTAGATATAAAAAGAAGGGTGATTGAAAACAAGGTAGGATCACAATCTGCAAAAATCTAAGGGCGCAAAAATGGTTATCGTGTAATTATATTTACTGATATTTCTAATTTCTTAATTTCCTCGAAACTCCAAACCCTTGGTACCCAGGTATCTACTTTATATCGGTTCAATCCCTTTTGTTTAGTAGAAAATTTCCCATCAAGATATCATTTCCATATAATATATGAAGAAATTAAGCTTCAGCAATGCAGTTTTTATAATATTTTACATAAAGACATAAATAACTTTTATAATTGAGGGCTAAAAATAACTTTTATGCCCAAAAAGAGGACTTGTAGTACCCAGCATGATGATATATGCATTGGATTTTATTACATAGACTGAATATGTGTTTAAAAATCCCCTGCACACCGAAACAGTAGACTCTTGTTATGATCAAACAAAAGTTACAGAGCTCGCCAACACCAATGATAGTCCACATTATGGAATTCGGGGATATTAAAGTAAAGGCGTAAAAAAGATATTTGGAACCCAAAAAGTTCTAATTCTAGCACATATGGAAGTTTTTCATCTTGTTGATGCATATAAAAGAGTAAGGGTGTTAGATTTCTTTGGATAGTTTCTGCATAAGTTCTATTAAATGCCTTTAACCGGAAGTCTCTAGCACATCTGAAAGTGCTTCATCTTTTATATATGTCAGTAAGTGAGTCGTACCCTTCATCGAAATCCACCTCGCCATTGTAAAAATATTAGGCAAAAGACATTTAACGAACCTTTGTTTTCTATTTGCACATTGTTATTGTGGAACCATTTACCCAATTGTGTTTAATTTTAAGAAATACATATAAAATTGTATTAAGAGTCCAATTTTTAACTTTGGTTTTTAAGGGGTCGGAAGAGTTAATTTGGTTTTAATTTATACAAAGGAACCTAATTAGTTAAACTATGAATTTAAATGTTTCCAAGCCATCGTTAAAACATATTTGTACTTATATTTTAATTCAATAAATTATTTAGAAGCTAAAGGCTTATTAAGTTTGGCCCTATTGCACTAATAATAATTTTTTTTGATTAGGTTTTGTTAAAAGGATTTTTACTAAAAACTTGTTTGACAACAAATCAATGAAGTCTTTCTCAGCTTCATCTCTTCCAAATTCTTCCTACACATTTAAAGGATCTTTCCAAAAAAACCCAAAAAGTTTATTTTTAGTTCTATTCTCTTGCGACTTAATCCCTTCCCAATTCATGAAAATCCTTTTAAAACTTACTTTTAAATAACTTATTTATTTATATGATCACTGTTATATACCTTTCCTTTATATACATTTGCCATCCTATTCATCCTTACATACATTTCTCATTCAGTTTTTTTCTTTTTATAATTTTTTTTTAAAACTTTTAAATATTAGCTTTTTATAACGTATAAAAGCTTCTTGTGTATGTGTGTTACATATTTTAAATTTTGAAAAATTTTGTTGTTTTTGTAAAAAAAAAAAGGATTTTTACAGCTGAGATTCTCTTATTTTGATTTATTGTTATTTTGTTACAGATTGCAAGGATTTGCAAAAAAAAAAATCATTGTTTTGTTTAGTTTATATGCTAATACACGTTTATATGGCACGGAACACGGGTAGATATTAACACGGTAAATAACTGTAAATTTTTATCTTAAATAACGTGTGTTTTTTTTTAAATAAATCGTAATGTAAAAGGGCTTAAAAATATTTTTAAGGATTATAAGGTAAAACCTTTTTGGATAAGTTATAATAATACTAATAATTAATACTAATCAGTTTTACAGTGTGTTAAATGAAAAATATTTAAAATTTAAAGAAAATTTATAATAATAAGTCGTGAAATTTATTTATATATATATATACTTTTGCTTTGTAAAGTTCTAATTTAATATTTAGTAGCATACTGATTTGTATTTTGGAATTAGTTATAATAATACTAGTAATTAGTATACTAATCAGTTTTATAGGGTGTTGAGTGTAAACCAAACAAAATTTAAAATAAGCCTTTAAATTTATATGAATATATACTTTTGCTTTGAAAAGTTCTAATTTAATATTTATTAGCAGACTGATTGGTATTTGGGCAAGTTACAATAATACTAATCTTTAGAATACTAGTAATTAGTATACTAATAAGTTCTAGAGTGTGCTGAGTAATATAACCGTGTAATCTCAGTGAAAGTAATATGGCTTTTAAATTTAAATCAAATATTTTAAAATTATTTGGATGCTATCCATTTTCTAATACTAATAATAATAATAGTGATAAAGAACATGCTAATGAACTTTCTATTAATATTTATTGCATACTAATAGCTATGACTTCTGCTCAAATATGTTCACCTGTTCTAATTGATGGTGTATATGATAAACCAGTGTGGGAAAATAAAAATAATTCCCAAATTAAATATTAGTAAAACAAAATATATAAAAAGAAAGAGTTGATAGTGATTTACAAAAAGGATTTAAAGGAAGTTATTATGTAAGTATATTGAATTTAAATATTAAACAAGAGTAAATTATTCATTCAAAAGATACTGGCATAGTTATTATATTAATTGGAGTTGACTGCGGAATCTGTGGTTTCAAATATTGTTTCCCAAAAGGTCTTTTCGTATAAGTCTTCAATGTCAAACTCTTGAGACTTAACCAAAATTTTAATCATTGAACTATAATCTCTGGGGAATCCAATCATGGAACACCTGCTAATTCAAAGCAAATCCCGAAAGACAAAATTTTTACCCCTAGTTTTATTTTTAATTCTATTCGCGATTCCAAAGAAAAATATATGGAAGATCAGGAGACCTTTAGACACGATATTATATCCTGTGAAAGTGAAAAGCTCAGGATGGATCTAAAATCACGGGGACTTATAAAAGAACAACATTTGACAACGAGCCAGACTTAAAATCGTGAACTTTAAAAATGCGGAATGTTAATTCACGAGACTTTGAAACGTTCTGCTACTACAACATTTACGATTAATAGAATTGACGTCAAGTCATCATTTTTCACAACAGTGATGTTGTACCTTTGTGATTTTCGGGTGGCATGTATCGTAGACGCAAATGATTCGTTACTTCTTACATTCTCAAATAATATTACGTTCAAATAATAGTTAAGTCCTCAACACAGTCTTCAAATTTCCAGTCATAATTATGTGGTATCTATAAAATCGCCTCTTTAATTAAATTCAAATTAAAATTAAATTTTTTCATAATAAATCTCACCTGAAATGACAAACTATTGTAATAATAAAAAATAAAAAAAACGAAAAACCCGGTAGCATTTAAATTTATTGTCATCCTGATTTCTTGTACCATGCCTTTTTATTGCTTTCCTTTTTTTTTTATAGTAACTTAAAACTCTATCAGGACATTGGCCTTATAATTTACAGCCTTACTTGTTTCAGATTTTTCACTATTTGTTGCGATTTGTTCGTGCAAAAAAAAAACAAAAACGAAAACAAAAAGCATTTAAACTGTTTCAGTTTTCTATATTCTATTATTCCTCAAGTTTTTCTTCATTCCTCGTCTTATCCTCGATTCCTCAACTTTTCCTGCTTCTCCATAAAAGTTTAAATCTGTCATTTTTTATACTTTATTCTCGGCAATTTTATGGGTTTGTTGTTGCTCTTCTGGTTTTTCCTCAGTTTTTTTTTTTTTTAATAATGTTTTGATCCCTGCTTATAATCCAAGTGAATGTTAAACAATAAACATTTTTACAACACAATTTAAAATATCAAAAACAAAACAAGACGATAGTACATTGGGATTTTCTATTTTTTTTTTCTTCAAAATTAAACTTGAAAAGAGATAGAATGATAGAATGTTTTGTATTCGTATATAAATCCTTTAATTTTGTATCCAGGACATTAAACTTTTTCTTAGGCTTTTCTGGTTCTGGATTTTGTTTTTTTTTTTTTTTTTTTTTAATTTGAATGCCAGCAGAATGAATATAGGCACCATCTAAACAAACCATCAGGCGTATTAAATTAAGATAGTGGCAACCGCATAATTGTATTTGTTGTTTCCTTTTCAGATTTTCTATTTTCTTTTTGCTGCTGCTGCTTCTGCTGTCAAGAGATTATATATTTTTTTTTAAGAAGTTTTTCTTCTCTTTTAAGTTTTGAAGTGGAGTTTGTATAGTTGAACTGCTGCTGCTGCTAAAATGCTTTAACTGTAATTGGGTTAGTGTAAAAAATTTTTAATAAAAAAAAAACATGAAAGAAGTGTAATGTACTCACTTTAAGTAGTGGAAAAAGTTTTGTTTTTTAAAAGATGGTCATAATCTGAAATTAAAAAAGTTAAATTATTTACTATTTAGAATCTTAAGAATTTTTTAAATTAAAATGATAATGTTAAATAATGATAATGTTGTAATATGTTAAATATGGCCCAGTGAATTTATGCCAGACTGAAATGTAAAAGTAAATGACCTTACGCCAGAATAAATTGAATTGGGATACTACCGTTATTCAAGAGAAATGGCTTGTATTATACCAGGATGAAATGAATTGGGATAATACCGTTATTCAAGAGAAATGATTTTAATTACGTCAGAATGAAATGGGATATTACCGTTATTCAAAAGAGATGGCTTGACTTATGACAGGATGAAATGAATTGGGATACTATCGTTATTCCTTAGAGAAGACTTTGTTTACATCAGAATGAACTGAAATGGGATATTACCGTTATTCTAGAAAGATGGTTTTAATTGCGTCAAAATGAAATGAAATGGGATATTTTCCGTTACTCCAGACTTAAGTAGATCGAAAAGATTTAGGTAAATCGCATTATACAGTAGGCAACATCAATTTTTATCCGATCAATATGTATATTAAAATTTATAAATTATTTCTGCTCATGTCGACAGTATACAAATATAAAAAAATCTCATGAATGTTGACAAGCAATGAATAAATTGAAAGAACTCAGGACAGTTAAACTGCGGTTCTATTTAGCAGCACCTTCTCTGCAATGAGAGGACTCATGATAAGTCAATAATGGAAACTGAGTCAGAAATTAGTTATAGAAAAGTTAAATCTAGTTTTAGAACTTTGACTTAGTCATCCTAATTTTAAGTAAACAGAATAACTGTCTTGGGTGCACTTTATTTCGTAAATGCAGCATTTTATTAAAATCTAGTATATTTAGAAAAGTGGAATATTATTAAAATCTAGTATGTCTAAAATTATTTTTTCAAAATTATAGAACCGAAAATTTTAATTATTAGTTTTTTTTTTAATAAATTTTTATCAAAATTAATTAAATTTTTTTTTTTGTTTTTATAAAAATCCAAATGAGTAATAATTGCAAGGAATTAAAAGCGATCTACAGAGTACCAGGTTCTATTTCTGGACTACATCAATTAAACAACAAACGTTATAATAAAGGCGTCGCATTTACTAGAGAAGAAAGGCACCTGCTTGGTATTCAAGGTCTTTTACCATATGCTGTACACACTCAAGATGAACAAATTAAAGAATACATGACTGTTTTTAATAGTCAAGTAACTGATGTAAATCGTTTTATATTTCTTAGAATTATTTCACAATCAAATCAAAGGTTATTTTTTAAAATGGTACGAGATAATTTAAATGAATTGTTTCCTTATATAAATGCGGGGACAATTAATTTAATATGTTTACAACATCCATATTTGCAAATGATTGGTCCCCAGGGTATGTATATTACAATTAAAGACAAGGGTCACATTAAAGAAGTTTTAGACAATTGGCCTGAGACGATTATCAAAGTAATTAATTGTACAAATGCCGAAAAATGTAGCGGCCATGGTGATTTAGGAGCTCAAGGAATGCCTATTACAGTTGCAAAAATTGAAGCATTTACAGTGTTAGGTGGTATTAAACCACATTCTATAATACCAATTGTATTTGATGTTGGTACTAATTCTTCATATTTAAATACAAGTGATACTTATCTTGGAATTAAAGAACCACGTTGTTCTGATGAAATATTTCAAGAATTTATGGATGAATTTATGTTTTCGGTAAAAGATCGTTTTGGTAGAAATTGCATAGTAAATTTAGAAAATTTTACATTTGATCAAGCAGTATATTTTTTGGATAAATATCGTTTAAAATATTGTGTATTTGATAATGATTTGCAAGCTGCAGGTGCTGCTATATTAGCTGGTCTATTAGCATCGATACGTTTAACAAATATACCACTAAAAGATCATAAAATATTATTTTATGGTGCTGGTAAAGTTGCTATTGGTGCTGCGCATTTAATTACATTAGAAATGGTAAACGAAGGTTTAGAAATTGAAGAAGCTAGAAAATGTATTTTTCTGTTTGATACGCATGGTTTAGTTTGTAAGAATCGTAAAAAAGGGGTATTAAATGAATCCAAGTTATTATATGCACATTGTTTAAATCCGGTTGAAACATTACTAGAAGCTGTTGAATTAATAGAACCTTCGATATTGATAGGTGTTTCAGGATCAGCTAGCTCTGGAGCATTCACAAAACCAATTATACAAAAATTATCAGAAAAAAATAAATTTCCAATAGTTTTTGCTTTATCAGATCCAATGAATTTTTGTGAAATTACAGCAAAACAAGCTGTTTGTTGGTCTAAAGGTAAAGTGTTATTTGTAGGTGGAACACCATCACCATCTTTGGAGCATGATAAACAAATATATAGTTTTAGTACATGCAATGATGCTTATATATATCCTGGCCTAATATTAGGTGTATTGTGTTGCGGTTGTTTACATATACCAGATGAACTGTTTCTTGCAGCAGCCGAAAAACTTGCAAAATTGGTTAGAATGGATCAGTTACAAATTGGTTTATTGTATCCATCATTGGACCAATTACCATTAATATCAATAGCGATAGCTGAAGCTGTTATTCATTATGCATATCGTAATAATATAGCTACAGAATTCCCAAAACCAAAAGATAAAATTGAATTTATTCAAAGTAAACAATACAATTTTGATTATCCATCCGCTTTACCAAGACCTTATAAAGAATAAAAATTCCGAAATCTTTTTAAATTTTGTGTTTTGCTTTTATAATGATTGAAATTTTAGGTGCCAAAAATTTTGGAGGTAAATACTGCATCCTTGATTTTAAAATTCATTTAAGAGACATTAAAAGGCGTCGCAAAAGCTTTGTTTTTTTTTAGATATACTCGTGTTTTTTGATAATTGTAAATAAATAATTTATTTTCAATTGGAAATTTTCCAATTTAACATTTCGTCTAAAAAATTAATTTAATTTAAAATTTTATAAGTATGTATACATTATGGTGGTAGCTCTGTGTTTTTATGAATTTTTACTGCCTGCAGTTTGTACCCATTTTGGCTTTAAACGAACTCTGTAAGTTTGAATTTTTTTAACCCCGTGTCGTCTAGGAATAAAATTATACTTATATTTATGTATAGTATCATAAGGCATACCAATTTTGATATACTGTTTATAATGCTGTTGGATGGGTAGATAAGCACTTAAAAATAGGTCAGTATGCTATGAACTGCCCGAGTGGGTCATAAAAAGATGCCCATGCAACTTCTTTTTTTACTATGAGGATTTTACCAAAAGTAATAAACCGGATAATATAATTATAGATATTTTGTTCTTGAGGGTATCCTAGAACTGACATATTCTCTATATGCACTGCTCTTGCACCGCTTCTCATTTTCACTAGTCATCACCTGACGAATGGTGTGCCATTGACTTAATGCAGTAACCATCCATTATTACTGGATTAAATTATGCAGTTAAAATATTATTATACATTAACTTTGTCATTTATAACAAAGATTTTTAGCAAAAACAGTTATTTTGATTGCCAACAGATAGATTAACAAAATTTAGAAAAATAATTGCATATCTTCAGGCGCACATTTGAAGATTTCATTTGTAAGAAATAATTAATTAAAAATAATTATTATTTTATTTATTTTATTTTAATTGCTTGTTTTTAAATTATATTTTTTTTTAATGTTTATTTTCTAGAAATGGTCTACCATCTTTATTTGAAGAAAGAGGAATTATTAAATTTTTAATTTAAAAACTTAAAAGCATAAAAGAAAAATGTCTGGAACAACTCAAACATATTTAGCTGAAGAAACAATTAAGGTAAGTTGGCTTTTTTTTTGTTTTTAATAATTATCATATCAAATTAAGGTTAGAGTTAATTTAATGATTTTTGGAGAGGAACAAAAAAATTTGATTCTAGCACAAGACCACTACACAAAGCTCCCAAATCTTTGTCCAATTTAGTTTGAATGAACAGTTTCGTAATTCAGAGTTCAATTAAATGTTAATTCTTTTTCTGTACTTACTATACTGGGTGACCATAATTCGGAAGCAAATTTGGTTTCTATTTCACTATTTAAACTGCAGATCAAACCAGTCTTACAATTCCATAGGTTTGATGCTTTTCGAATTTAGAGGTTTCAATAAGAATTGATTCAGTACTGTTGGGAATCACTGATAACATTTTAAATGAATTCTTAAGTTTCGGACTATTAGTGAAAAAATAATATAGAATAGGTGGCTTCTATAATTGTTTCGTTTTATAACTGAATATTGGGGCTTAAATAAGTATATCAAAACTATAGTACTACTTAATTCCAAAGCTAGAGTTGATTATAGTTAAAAGACCTGAGATATTAACCCTTTATTTGTTACGGAAGATGAGTTCTGAATAAGCTCTGGATTAGTTTTGAAAGGACCCACTTTGTTCCATCACTCATTTCCTTTTAAGAAGAAAAAGTGTTCTTACATTCAGAGCACTTGAAGAAGAGCTTTAAAAAGCCTTCAAGCTTATGATTAAATTTAAATATTTAAAATTAATTTATTTTAAAATATAATTAAATTTACCAAAATTTCTTTAAAATATATTTAATTTAAAATAATTTACATAATTTAATAATATAATGTAATTTTTTTTTAATTTATTCAAAAAAAAAAATAATAAGTCATTTTTGTTATTTCTAAATTTAGAGACAAACCATAAAATTTTACAAGTTTACAAGTATTTGTATATAGTGAAATATGAAATGTATGTCCTTGAAGTAAATAGTTTTATGTTAATTATAATCTACAATACTAAAACATTTTGTTATGCATATATACATTGAAAGTGAAGAATGATAGTAATGATGATGGCAATGATTTTTAGGACAAATTGAAAAACTTAGTCCTACAATAGGTTTACTGAGTTTGTCAGTCCGAGTGTTAATAAAATTTCTACAATACTAAAATAAAAATTTTAAATTTTAAATATGGAAACTATAGATCTTTAAGAAAAAATTAATTCAATGGAACCACTTGTTACTGTAGCCCCATCCATTACTGAGTTACAGCCTTCAAAGTTCGAAAAACCCCTATGATTATATTTTTATACAACACAAGCTCTAATAGAGGAATATTCAATTTAGAAACGCCAATTGACAACTGATTTCCTGAGCTTCATAAATATATGTTTATGCATATGTGAAATAAATTTACAGGGTTGCCATACGATAATTAAAATAAAATATATTTTAACTTGTCCTAAGAGTTTTTTTTTTATTACAAATAGGCTTTCCTAAAATTGAAGGAAATGAAGAAATTTGAAGAAAAGTTCTAAGGAATGATAAATTTATTTCCATACCTTACACCTAAGACTATAACCACCTAAAGGAAGCAAGTTAATTAAAGAAAGTGTATATATTTCAACTCAGCGTCATCTCCTGAGTCGATTAAGCGATATCCGTTCATCTGTTCATATCCTGATGAAATTTACACTATAGATTACTAGTGACAAAAGTACGACAGGTGTCTGCAAATTGACGAAATCGGTCAATGGGTTCGAAATATGGAAGCTTTTGTTCGAACCAAGTTCAAACGAGCATATCTCCTAAACCAATAAGGAAAAAAACCTTCAAATTTGATATAAGAGTGTTTTTTCCTATTACCTTTGGTGTCCCTGAAACTTGAAATCAATTGGATTGGTTGTTCTGGTACCACACTCATATATCGAAAGACGTTTAAGCATATCTTCGAAATTGATAAAGATCAAATTTCAGAGAGAGTAACTTGAAATTTAGTACAAGAGTGTTCTGTCCTGTTTTCTTAATGTTTCTGAAATTTGAGAGTTATAAAAGGAATGGTTCGTAAAGCTATCTTACGTCTCCTTAGACCTGACCAGCATATCTTTGGAATAAATAAAGTTCAAAACCTGAAATTGGTGCAAGGTGTTGTTCAGTTTGCTTAATGCTTCCGAGATGAGTTAAAGTGGGTTTTGTATAACTTTCAATTGAATTTGATAGGTGTAAAGTCGGTTGCATCGACTTACTGGTGTTTCATTACGTGTTCTATAAATTTTTTAGCCCGAGCTTTTTATTCAGCATTTTTAAATTTCGAAATTGTCCTTGTATTTAAAATCCTTGCTTACTTTCATTACTTGATTTTTTTTATCACATTGCATCAGAATTTCTTCAAGGCAGAGTATATAATAAAAAAAATTTTGTCTCGACGAATATTTCAAATACAAACATAGGATATCCTGCCAGAAACATAGATCCAAATACATATACATATATCGTATATTTATTTTGAATACTTCCTTTCTAGATCCTACGTATATATATATATATTATGCATTTCTTTGTTAATTTGCATTTTTTAATATTTAAGATATAAAAAATACTACAGTTACTTCATAAGGATCAAATACATGTATGCATGCATTGTAAAATCGTATGTGAAAATGAATTGTTGGAAATTCTTTTAGTTCTTGTTGTATGGTTTCATTTTTTCTTTTAAAATCCTTGAAATCCTTGTAATCCTTAATAATTCTTAAAATGTTAATTTCTATATCTTTTAAATATATTCTTTGAAGAAAATATGCGTTTCTTTGTATATTGTTTGTTTTGGTTTTTCTTGTAAAAGAACGTGTTAAAGAAAGGAAGAAGAGGTTTATTAGCTTTTTTCTAATTTATATTGTGTAGAATTGGTTGAAATGTTTTGGAAATATGTTACTGTTTTGTGTTTGTTAATGGGTTTTTTGGTTTTTAAATAAATAAATTATAGGAATTACTTAAAATTTTAAATATTCCTATTGTATATTGAATTGGTGGCATAAAGATAATAGGATATGAAATTAATTAATTCTTAAATGTAATTGTTTTTATGTACTTAATTGATTTGAGGTTGAGATGGTAAAAATGTAATTATTTTAAAATAAAATCAAATATTATTCAATAGCTATCTTATATAATCAAAATTTATATTAATTCCCTGTATTCCTTGTAATATTAATTGCCACACTCAATCGTTTTTAAATTTTTCAAACAAAGTTAAAATAATTAGCAAATGTGAGAGTCCAATGAGGGTGTTGTTGCATGTAATCCTAATGATTTTGGATTTTTTTTTAATAGATTGATCCTTAGAACTATGGGGAGCTAAATAACATTTATAAATTAAATTAAAATTAAAAAAAATAATAAATATAAATATTTTTTCAAAAGACTTTTGTAAAAAAATTTCTAACTAAAATTATAAAACCTCATATAATGTGGTAAGTTAGAGAAGCAGTCCTTTTCAATGATGGCAGATACACTATTAATTAATCTTATAAATAATATTATTTATTTATAAATTAAAGATAGAAAATTTATATATTGTTTATCGATAATCAAAGCGATGCTCCAATATAAATACCTCTATATAAATCACGTGTATAGTTTCCTACACTATGTTCTTATCGACGCTCTTATCACTTATCGCAGCTCCAACATAAACACACCTTTAGGCTAATAAGTCAAATGTTTACCCTCTACTCCATCCATCGATCCTATAATTTTATTCAGTAAACTCTTTTAAAATATGTTGTACATCTTATCCATATACTAATTTGATGCTTAAATAGTTCTGTAATATCTCTAAGTTGGGGCCTCGGTGGTGCAGTGGGTAAGCATTTGGCTTATTAACCGAGGGGGTCCGGGTTCGATTCCCGGTCAGGTCATACAATATTTAATTTAAAAAAAAAATTATTGAAAAATAATTTTTCTTTACGAATCCCCATGGTGACCAAATATAATATAAATATACAAATATATAACATAAACAAAATAAATAATATAGTAGTTATAAATTAATAGAAAGTATTTAATGAGGGGTGCACAACGGGCCGCAAGGCCTAGGTGTAAGGGAGACTTGCTTATTAAAAAACTGAACAATTCTGAACTCAATTAAAAAACTGAACAATTTTTTGAACATTTTTTTACTATTGAAATTACTGTCTTTGAAAACTACTTTTAGTTCAGTTTTTAATCCTGAAATTAAGAAGTTGTCTGGTTTAAATGTTCAGCCTGGTCCCACTGAGGAGTCCTACAAGCTGAACATATGAGGAAACAACTTCTACTTTGGTTTTAATTAATTTTTTTTTTATATTTATATATGTTTGTTGAATTAGAAATTGTGATATTCAAAATAATCGAAATAAAATAGCGATTAAATAAAATAAAATACAAAATATTCGATGTAGTTTTTAATCAAATATAAATAAAAATTCCTAAATTATTTGACATTTCTACTTACAACCAAGACACAAACCACAATTCATGTTTTAGGTCATTTCATATCATTCCTATTTCTTTTGAAAATTAAACATTTTTTTAATTTTAAAATTAAAATATTTTATATTAATTTTCTTTAATATTTTAATAATTTAATATTAAGTTTTGTATTAAATAAATTTTAAATAATATTTAAATTACAAAAATTGCACTTAAATTCACCACACTTGTTAGTTTATTGTACGAGTATGTAATAAAATAAAATTCCCAAAAAAATTTCCCAAATTTAACATTTAAAAAAATCATTGACAAAATTTGAAACTTTGCTATAATGAACTTTGTATACAAAAATAATTTCCCATATTCTCAAATTTCCCTTTAATAAACTACTATTCCTTTAAGGGATATTTCTAGTACAACCGTTTCTTCGTTAAAAATTATTAAAACAGGAGAAAATATATTTAATTTTTAATTCTTCTCCATCACAATATGACGTCACAATAAAAATATCCTTTTTATTTATTTGTTGAAAATGCACAGTAAAATGAGATAGTGAGAGAGAGAGTAAAAATTTTTTATGAATATTCTATTTTATTTACATGTGTTTTCTTTTCTCTTGTTTAATTTTTTTTTTGTATTTATTTTTGAAGGGTTTGAGCCGGAATGAGTTTTAGGTCAAATACCCAAAATATTCTTTTCATACATATATACATACATACATACATATATATATATATAATTTGTTTTTCAATGGCAGTACAATATTATGGGTTAAAATGTGTCTCTACTAAACTGATATTTCCTGTCATATTTATTATATTATTATTTTTTTTTTTTATTGTATTTCGAAATTTTGTATGTTTGTATGTCTGTATGTAGATATGTAAAAATGTCCTAATAGAAAAATGTATGTAAAAATATTTATTATATGTTATACACATTTATTTTTCATTAATAGTATTATACATTCATAGTATAGTATATGCATTATAATAACAAGTGTACCCTTATTTTGTAAAACTTAACATTTTACCGTTAGTTGTAGAATTTTTTTTTGTGTTTTTCTTAAAAAAAAAAACGCAACAAAATAAACTTTTGTTTCTTATTTTATTTTAGTTGTTTACGAGTCGTTGAATGGAAAGCACGATTTATGACAAAAATTCGGTTAAATTCGAGCACGTGTTTTATTTGTTTTGTTATTCGTGTATACGTTTCGTATAGTTTTAAATTTTTTTATATTTTTTTTTAAAAACTATTTTGCATTTAGTTTAGAATTTGAATAACGGTAAATGAGAATTAAATTCCATGCAATTTTTGAATTTTGAAAAAAAAATAATGAATTATAATGGTTTATTGAGAATTTAATTTATGTAAAAAAAAAAACGGATTAAATTAAAATTTATTTTAGTGAATTGAAATGAATTATCGAGTAAATGTCAAATTTGTATTTAAAAAATTCATAATTTGTGTATCGGATTCGTATTCGTGATTGTCGGATTTCGAAAACTTATTAAAATTTTTAAGTGAAATGCAAATAAATATTATAAAGTTAAAATATTATAATAATTAAAAATAAGTTAATAGCATTATAAATTTAGTTTGAAAAACTTCTGTCAAAATTAAGTCAGATATTTTGAATTTGACAGTCACAAATTAGAACAAAAGTCATAAGCTTTAGAATAATTTAATATAAGAAAATTTGATAAGTTCAAAATAACTATTATTAATTTTAATGAAAAATTATACTGTGTGGTGATTTACTTTTTTCCAGGATTACCTGGATATATATATAATTACTTCATTTCTAATTGGATATATATGTATATTTACACATGTGGATTATAAATATTGAATTAAAATGTAAAATCAAAATATTTTCAAAAATCCAGGATTTATTAAAAATTATACAGGAATAATAGTGAATTGGAATTTCTTTTATGTTTTTTTTTATTTCAATTCTGTGAATGTGTGTGAAAAATTATGACTCATTGTCTTTATAAGGACCTTCTTTTTTGAATGAACAAATCATTATACTATAAAATGAAATGAGTCAAAGTGAGATTAGATATACCTATACTTTTCAGTTTATTTTTGTGAATCAGCTGATACAAAAGATGAATATTGTGAATCAGCTTATGCTTATTGTGAATTGTTTTAATTTGTTTTTGCATTGTTTTTAAAAAATTTGTGATGTGTTTTGAAATGTAAAGTATATTTTATTTGAAATAATTAATATATATTTTAATAAACAATACTATAAGAAATCCATATAGAAAATATATTTTAGAATGTTATATTTATTTATTTAATATATATAATAAAATAAATGATATAATTAATTACTAAAAATTCTCAGCACATACAACTAATAGCCTTCGATTATAATTAATAATAGTGTTTTATATTAGAATATATTTTTAGATTTTAATATATATATATATTTGGTCAAGGGGATAAATTAAATTATACTTTTAATTAAAATTTTGTGACCTGACCGAAATCGAACTCACATTTCCCTATTACAAACAATGTAATTACCCACTTTACCAACAAGGCCAGGGTTAGAATCTAATATCAAATTTTTTTTATATTATTTTATTTATTTGTAGTACTAGGCAATAGTAAATATTGCCTGATAATAATAATGCTTTGCCTATTCGAAATTTGGACTTCTTATTAAATTATTTTAATATACACTATATTTTTATATTAGATATTATCCGATGACGGTTTCAATCCGAGACTTTTCGATTGAAAAGCCGCCACTTTACCACTGACCTAGCGATCAGATGTTCTTTATATTAATTTCGAAAAAAAGTTTGATATGAATAATAAAATGTATGTCTTTGGGATATGACTAATGGATGGGGTTATTGCCTACATTATATATGCATTATATATCAATTAGATTTATTCAGAATTTAAAAATTTAAATTGTCGAGTTTTAATTAAAGCCTTTTTATAATCAACTTGGTTGTGTTTAATCCTAACATATTTACTAAATTTAAATACATAATCACTCCGTAATATCTAAAGTATAAAATCTGTTTTAATTCCAGTTTTTAAAATCTGTTTAATTCCAGTAAAAGCTTTTCAGTGATTTTACTGAAATTCCACTAAAAATTATCTTATAACTTCAATTCAAAAACTGCTAAACCTCAAATTTATAATCCTTCCAATTTTTCATGAAAACACAACTGGACATTTTTCTTATTTTTAATTAATTCCATTAATTTATGACAAAGAACTCGTTATAAAAAATAAATTAATATAACCACCGTAATTAAGAACAATTTTTAAATTAACAAGAGAGCGCCTAATTATATGCAATTTATTTTTAATGCTCAAAATTTGTCTTAAATATTTAACAAATTTTTTTTTTGGGCAAAACAAAAGAAATTAAGGATTCAGAAGTTTAAAAAAAGTACAATTTAGGAAGGAAGAAAACAGGGAGAATGAAAAGAGGGATGAATTCTGTAACAAAGTATCTACCTTCTAAAAACTTAAGACAAACTTAAGAAAAACAAAATTTAACCTGTAAAATTAGTTAAAATTTTTACCAATTATCTTATACATAAATAATTGTTTTAATAATTATTATAATTGTTTTATTATATACCTTGGATACTTTATAACAATACTTTCGTCCATCCTCATCCTTCAAATCATTCTTTAATAATTATATCATAATATTTTCTTTTAATTTATTCAATTATATTTTCTTAAGAAAATTTCATTTCTTAAAAAGTAACAATACATATATACATATGTACTTATTATTTTTTATATATATATATATATACAAAAATAAATGAAAAACAAATTGAATTATTCTAAGAAAAATATTATTCTTTTAAAGATTCCAACTAATTAAAATTTTCATTTTTAAAGAAAATTCCAATGGAAAAATGATTTTCTAATGGATTATTTACATAAAAATATTCAGGAGATGCTTAATATTACATTTAGCTTCAAATACATCTTTAAGTAATCAACTTGCTTCATTGTGTATAAGTTTTGTAATTCTTAAGTCTATCTAAGAACTTTTGGAGGGTTCAAAATACCTGTGGCTTCAAATGCCAATCATTGGATATATGTTTTGTAATTCCTAAGTTTTCTTAAGGATCCCTTGGGGGGTCAAAATCTGCTTCAAAGAATTTAAAACAAAAGTCCCATATAAACTGTCATCAGTTATCGCACTTCTTAAGCTCACTTCCAATTCATTGGACACAGGCTACTGCTTACCATCAAACATTTGTAAGGACACACACTATATTAAAAATTTTATTTAACTCAAGCTATTATAATGTTCCATTATATCAATTATCTTAGTGTAAGTACTTATTTCTAAATTGAAATATTCAATTTTATTAAAAAAATTTTCTTTTAACAATTTTCCAAATCATTTTTTAAAACCTCTTAAGAAAATTTTACTTCAGAAAATTAAGTATTAGAATATAATATAAAAGAAAATACTTAATAAAAGTACAGGAGTCAGAAAGTCTTCTTCTTAACTTAACCTTAAAAATGTTGAATAAAAAAAAAAAATAAAAAACAAAAAGGAAAAATGAAATAAAAAGATGAAAAGAACAAGAAAAATCAAAAAATCTTTAACTTAATAAGAAAAACACATTGGGGAAATTATAATGGAAAAGTTTTATGTTTTTGTTTATTTTATACCTTTTTCCCCCTCTTGAAGTTATTTTTGCTGGAAAATCTTTGGTCGCCAGAGATTAGTACTAAAGTACTGAATGAGACAAGGAAAAAAAACAACAACAACAGTAAAATGAGAAAATATAAACAAAGGAAGTCCTATTAGTAGTCCTTGTGTCCATTTATGCTTTATATAAGGATCAAGGTTGTCTCGACTAGTTCTTTTGTTATTAAATTTGGTTTTTTATTAAATTGTTTTTTTTTGCTTATATTTTGGATTACTGAGGTTCTATGGAATGACTGGGATTTTGTTTTGAATTAATATCATGTTGGTATTATAAATGTAAAATATGATTTAAAATAATCATTACTGATTGCATTATATTTAGTTTTTAATAACATTTCTACCATCCCTGGTACTAAAAGTGCAACGGAATAGGATTTGGAAATTTGACGAAAAGTTGACCATGAGTTGCTTCAAGCCTTAATAGGTGTTAATTAAACAAGCAAGATATGTTAAGAACGACCCCTTTTTCTTTACTAGCTATAGGAAAATCTAAAAGCCTTCTAAATCAGAAAGTTTAGTCTAAAGTCTAAAACGAGAAAGAGTGTTGTAGAGCAGACCGTGTCAACTCTGGGAAACCCGTATAACCTTAATATAAACATTATATAGGAATAGTAAAAATGCTGAGAAGATTTCATAAAAGAATGCTTTAACTGTTCTCCTTCTACACTCAGTGATATTGTAAGAGTACAGCCAAAATAGTTTCACACAGAAGAAATGAGTAGTCTTGTAGTCTTTATAGTGGTATCTTAGGTAGAATATAGTGGTATCTTAGGTAGTCTTTATAGTGGTATCTTAGGTAGAATTGTTTAAAAGGTGGTATCAGTGACATTATTCTGGTTGAATAAGGACTATTATCTATAAGACATATATGGGGAAAGGGAAGGATTAAAATTACGTCAAGACAGATCAGATAACTAGTAGTTTTTGATGAAGCACCAGGCCATATAATTGAGTTGTATTCTTGCTTTATTATATGTAGATGCATTTAGATTTTTTACAAAAGATCTGGAGGGCAATCTGGATGTAATATACATTATAGTATATATACATAGATTTGAGCAGGAATTTGAAGAGCAAGCTGAACCTAAACAGAAAAATTTTAATGTGATTCTAATCAAAATCTGATTGAAGACGATTGGTCGTTGTAACCCTACATCAATTTATAAAATAGCGAGAGTACACTGAAGAGTTTTAGAAAATATATGAAAAACCAATAACAAATTAATCTCGTCTAATGGGAGCAGATACATATAGAAGATTCTTATGATTTAGTCCTTAGACATAAACTTATAATAATCTGTAAAATTACTTTTACATTCAGTTTAAAAAATTTTGTTTTTTTTTAAAGATTTTTTAAAATTATATTTTTCTTAAAACTTTAACTTAAACTTTATTTAATACAAAAGTTTACATTTTGCATTTAAAGGGATGCAACATAACACAAACACATACATACAAAGAAAAAAATTGAAAGTGAAAATTTTATTTTCTAGGTTATTTTATGATATTTTTAAGATATGTGAAAAACTTATAATCGAAAAATAGTAACTATTTTCTTTTTGTTCTGTTGTTGTACAAAAAGGGTTAAAACTTAAAACTATAACTAGTTTCCTTAAAGGCTTGGATTTAAATAGACTAGACGAGAATAAAAAACTCAGTGGATGTATACAGACTTTTTAAATAAAAAAAATTTCCTTAAAAGACTGAACAGAACTCTGAAATTTTAAAGTTACCCTTTTTTTATTAATATGCTATTCAGTTTTCTTTAAAATGCTGGTATACCATTGTTGAAATATTTTTTGAATTAATATTTGTCAGTCCTACTGAGTTTAAAATATTTTAAATTCTAAAATTGAAAAATTTTTTATTTTAAGCTCCTTTGACCAAAGGCAGATTGGCTGAAAGATTCCATTCCTTTAATCGAAAGGTAATCGATTCAAACTTGTATCAGATAATATTCAATAGTATAAATGAAATAAATAATAATTCAGTTGATAGAAGACCTGTATAATTCTGAGTAAAATGCTACTTAAGTACTGATGTAAATAGTAGTACCTTGTAATCATTACTTTGTCAAGTACCAGTACTTCTTAGATTTCAATGCTTGCAAAATTTAAATATAAGTAATAGAATCGATTGTAAATGAAAATATTTGAAAAAAACTTTAATACTCGAAAAACAATTGAATTGTCAATACTTAAGTATTTCTTGGTGCTTAATTACTTGGTAGGTAATTACTAAGTACTTAAATATCAAAATATAATTACAAATGTAACTAAACTTAACATTTAATTATTTTCTAGGAATTACAAGTATTTTTACTTATACTTAACTTTTGAAATTAACCTGTACTCAAATTTTGTAAGTAATCTAATTAACACTTGTACTTGGCAAAGTAATGAATATCAGGTAATGGTAATTGTACTCGTATTTGAAATGTACAGGTCCGATTGATAGCCAGGTAGTATACATAATATAAAATGGTATATATTTATAAATATAGAACCTGTATTTTGTAAACTTTATATTTTAAATAATGAATCATAAATCTGAAGTCTAATATAACTATGGTAGCACCCTATATATTGAATACCTCAATCTATAGGTTTCCTTTTCTAAATCGGTAATTGAATAGGTAGAGGGCTTATTTTCTTAGCTATGTATAATAAGACATTTTCTGCAGAAGTTCTACAGATTGCTGCTGCTATGTTAAAAACTTAATCAATTATATGAAGTGAAACCCCCAAAGTGGATAATTTCTCTAAGCTCTTTTAATTATGCCAATTGATAGTTCGCTTTTTTTAGATAAATAAATTTATACTCTATGGAGTGGTTATAATTCAACTTTGAATATTTTTGAAGTATAGATAAGTGTTCATTATGGTAGTGATTAATGGTAGACAACAAGATAATATACAGTACAAAATAAAGTCTACTCTAAGGACTCGAATAGGCACACAGCGAACACAGCGGATTTTCTGTGAGCAAATGACCTTACAATTTAGCTCTCACTTGTCATTCTTCTCTATGGTTACATACACATATGAAAACAAATATGTTTTAAATTTTTTTCTTAAAATCGATTAAAGTTCGAGGAAGCGTATTCGAAGCCTTACGCTGTACTCGACCCTGTGCCATGTAATGAAACTAAACATTTACTAAATGTTTCCTCTCCTTTTATAATCTTTAATGGTATACGCTAATCAAACCTTTTCCATTTTTTACTTTAGTTTGAGCCGTACTCCCTTCACACAAGCCGTGTTGCTTAGAGTGGTGCTGGCTTGCTATGGATTAATATGGATATTTTAAATTTCGGGGGTTTAT
Source organism: Dolichopus griseipennis (assembly GCA_963082915.1). NCBI lineage: Eukaryota > Metazoa > Arthropoda > Insecta > Diptera > Dolichopodidae > Dolichopus > Dolichopus griseipennis. The sequence continues at coordinate 11,521,403 of OY720444.1, forward strand.
TGAAAACATTTGCTAACAAGTAATCTATACTTATTTAAAACACTTGTACTTGAATATTGTAAAATCTTAAAAGGCCTTGTTAAGTTATCCAATTTTTGTTTTATTTTTGGAGTTTTTTTTATCCATTTCCTCCCCCTCCCCAAAAATTTTGATTCCAATACAACAACAACAACCATACAATAATAAAATGTAGTTTTTCCAAAATTGTTTTAAATAAAAACCTAAAGAAGAACTAAAGAAGAAAAACTTTTATACAGGATTGGTATACAGGACTCGTACATCTTTTTGAAGAATTCTCTGGGAAAATATCTTTAAGATAAGAAACTATAAAATAAAAATAAAAAAACAATTTTCTTCAATTTTAATTTTCCCAATTTTTTATCTTATAGTACAAATCTACTGCCTGCTGATAATTCTTCCTACTTCCTTTCTAGTTTTGCAAAAAAAAAAACCAGAAGACGAGGAAAATTGTATTTTAGATTCGTTAATTTGATATAAAAATAAAATAAAATTTTAGTTTTTCAATTCTTTCCCTTTTTTTTTTGGGGACATGATCAGAATTTTATTCAAAAATCTACAGAAGAGTTTCAGAGGAGCTGGATGGGGGGACATTCCCAGAATTTTATGCAAAACTATATCACAAAAATTTTAATATTAAAAGAAATTATCATTTCTATAGAATTTAATAAAATAAAAAAAAAAAAAACAATAGTTTTATTAAAACTTTAAGTTCTGTTTTTGTACAACAAAAAAAAAACCAGAAAGAGATAGAAATATAATTAAAAAGTTTTTTATTTCATAAAGAGTTAGTTGGTCGCCCTCAAGATGCTCCCTAAAGGAAAGTACAAAGAATATTAAAATTATATTTTTTTTTTCTGAAAAATCTGATTAAAAAAAATTATGTTAAATGGAAATACAAAAAAATGAATTGCAAGATGCATTTTTAGAATGCAATTTTTTGTTTTTTTGCATAATGCAAATTTATTTTATACAAAAAAAATTTGATGCTTTTATAATTTAAATTTTCAAAAAAAAATTCCTTTTTTTTTCAAATTAAATATTGAAATAAATTTTGATATGATAAAAGAAAGATAAATTAGAAAAATGTGTTTTTTTGAAAGTATCTTGAGTGAAATATCGACATTTATATCAGGAGAGGAATTGTCTAAAAGAAATGTACATTTTGATTTAAACCTGTATTTAATGGTAGATCTCTTAGGAAGAAATCTAATGGGAGACAATATTAAGTGAAATAAAGTATGAAATTTACTAACTATATTTCTGAGGCTCAACGAATGCAACTAGCTCCTTTATATTAAAACTGGGAGCGTGTCATATGCCTGTATTTCATTTATTCGTAGTATCGCCTGGCCTGTATTTTGCAAAATTAGGGTTATACGACTTTTATAGAATAACTATGTAATATATGTTATATATTTAAAATCCTGAATTGCTCACCACAATTTTGCTCACTAAATGATGTTTGAGGAGTTTAAGGAGTTTTAGAAAATAGGCATTGCTTTAACATTAAATGTTCAAAATTCCAAATATCGAAGACACCCTGTCTTTTAATATTCGATACGTGAAGGTAAAAACCTTGTTAAAACTGCCAAATAATACTAAATAACTAATCAACAAGCAATACAACACATAAATAAATTGTATTTTAATAAATTATCGAAATAATTGCATATTTTTAGGCGTTATTAAAATTAAATGAAAATTTTTTAATTCGACTATTCTAAATAACATTCTTAATTTTAACGAATTTCTAAAATTCACAATTTAAAAGAATTTCAACAGAAAACAAAAAAAAAACTAAAAAGAGATAGACAGATACAACCTTTTCGTATAAAAATGTCTTTTCAAAGGTACCTGTGCATTTAAAAAACAATTAAATCCTTTTGATATGCAACAACTTTCCTTTATATGATATTTTCAAAAAATTTTTTTATATATTTTTTTTTATTTTGTAATTAAATAAAATTAAAACTACCGGAAAAATAATTACATAATAGACATACATATATATGAAAAATACATAAATATGTGTATGTGTAAATATATATATATACATAAGAAAAACATAGGTAATACTTTTACTACAATCATAATCCTTTTATTTTAACTATTATTTTTCATTTATTTTTCATTTAATCCTTTTATAAATCCTGAATTTATTATTATTTGGTATGTATGTACATATATGCGTGTGTGTAAAGGTACAAACATATGTATGCACTTAAATAATAATAATAGAAATATATATATTTGAAAAAAAGTTCTTTTACTTTGGATATCAAATTTAAAATATTATAAATGTTTTTATAATTTTACTGTCATGATTGTTTTTATTTTTTTTTTTAGATTATTGTTATAAAGGTTACTATTATCAAAACTTTTTCTTTTGATAAAGAGTTGTTGTCGTATGTATGTAAAATTTTAAATGTTTGTTTGAAGTTTTGTCTTTTGGAAAATTTTATATATAAGGAAAACTTCTTGACAAATATTGTTTTGTTTTATTTTGAATTTTCCTTTTCTATTTGGGAAAAATAACTTTGATTTTTCTTTTGGAATCAATTATGTAGGGGAATTTTTCAAAGGTGTTATGTGTTATTGTGTATTTTGTCTTTTAAACTTTTTGCAGTAAAGAAATGTAAGATGAAGTTCAAAGAAGAAGTTGAATCTATTGCATATTTAAAGGAGTAAGCTAGCTTATGGTAGATTGTGGAATGGGAAATTGGAAAACCCTCTTTTTATCTGATTTAATAGAAAGTCTAAGATTTTTATCTATAAGTCAAAATTTTAAAATTAATTTTTAACTTTTAATTCTATTTTTTGATGACGAGATTTGAATTTAAAATTAATTAATTTTTGAAGTTTTAAGTCAAAAGTAAAGATAAATTTTTTGTATAACTTCAGTTTTTCAAGACAAATTGGGTTTAAAACATTTTATTTTGGGTAGGTTTGTTGGGTTCATCAAAGATTTATAAAAGTTGGTTTAAAACTTTGCATCTTCAAAGGTATTTTGAATTCCTATATCATCTATATCTGAAACTTTGATGTTTTAAGTTTCAGTTCTATGATGAACTTGAGCTATGATTAGTTTCAAATACTAATGCGATCCAACTTCGTTGGATATTATTTATAAAAAGATGCAAGGTACGGTTCACTAACTGACGCATATAAAAGATGAAGTATTTCCAGGGTTGTTAGAGTCTTGCTTGAGGGCCTTTGTTTGAGGACCATGGCTTGTCCACTGTTTTAGAGTATAGAGGTTTTCTCAGCACTGAATTGTAAAAGTCAATGCATTTATAATCATGTTGGATACCATTCATACTTGAGGTTCCACTGTTTCGAAATAAAAGATATTTTTAGCCCTCAATTATTAAAGTTATTTATGTCATCATGTGGATCGTTATTAAAAAGTCCTTGAAGCCCATGTATGGAAATGTAATGTAAGAATAAGGAACAAAATTATTCAAAACCAACCACGGGAAACCTTGCAATGCGAGCAGACTTTACTAGTTAGATTCAGTTTTTAATTAAAGTCTTTTTTTAAGATCAGATTTTTGAATGGTTGCTGTAAATCGTTGCTTCGGTCAAAACTGAAGTCTTTTGGATTCTTCAATGTCTTCCTGCCAATTTTGAATCCTGTGACTCCATTGAGAAACTTCTGAGCAATACAAATTTAAGGCTGTTATTAATGGGATGTACCTAATTGTTCTTTAACAGTTTTTGAGGGCTTCATTTAAACAACATTGTTTTCTATATGTATAAAAAAATGAATGGCTTTTATGGCTTTGACAATTTTGTTCTTGTTAAATCTTTTGAACTTTGGAAAAAAAAAACGTTAATATAAATTTAAATTAGATTTTTTTTTTAATAAATTTCAATTTTGTTACTATAATTATTTAATAATAAATCTTTGGTTGGAAAAAATTCAAATTAAAAAAATTTTTTACCTATGTACACTATCTAAAATTTACCCTTAAGACTTATTCTATTGTTAAGTGTCCTGGAGGTAATAAATTTTGAAAAATTTATTTTTTATTTTGGGTAGCTGCTTTTATATTCTTGTTTTCTTATTCAATTTCCATTAACTTTTAATTTTATGATTAATTACAAAACATTGGCCTGACATTTTTGTTTTTAACAAAAGTTAAATGACATAAATATGATTTAAATGTTTGCCTAATTGTTTGTTCCTTTTTTTTTTCTTTTGATTTTCTTATAAATATTTCCTTTTGTCCTAATTTTATTTTTTTTATTATATTTTTTTATTTGTTTTTTTATTGTAACCTTAAAGGCTCTTAATTCACCCTCATTTATATCTCCAAAACATTTTTTTGGGTTTGTCAGCAACTTTATTATTTATACCTTGAAAAATAAATTGAAGAAAGTTGGGGATTAAAATTAAATGTTTTTCAAAAGATTTAAAGTAATCGTCAAGAAGAAAGTAAGAAATTCTATTTAAAAGCTATTACTTTTAACCGAATAGTTGAATTAAGTACTTTCATGAAAAAATTCTTAGTAACAACATTAAAGAAAACCTTGAAAAAAATTAAATTTTGTCATTTTAAATCTCGAAAAATTGGAACACTTGAATTATTTCTAGGAAATAAGACTTTTTCGACGCGAAAAAATTAAAGTTTGTCCAATTCGGCAATTCGGACATATTATTTCAGATGTTATCTCATTGTACCACAAAATACATTATGATGTAAACAAGCCAATATTATGTCTGAGGTACATGGGACTGCATGGATTGCTTTACATTTCTGCGATTAATAAATATTTTCTTTATTTAAGTAAATTGTGATATTGTGATATAGCTTTGGTGAAAACAGGTGTCCTTCAGGTCTTCTATGGAATTCTTGTCCATTTTGAACTCTGTGATTCCATTGAGAAGACATTTTGAGGAATGTAAATCTGAGTCTAATATTATTGCGCGTACCCAATCTTTCACCACCTGCTTTTCGGGACTTCCAAATACATGATAAGAAGTAAATACTAATTCGATAGTTAGAACGAGAATAACAGCCTTAATGACTTGCGGCATTATCTGAGGACATAATTGTATAATGTATAAATTACTTACTCATAGTTTAGAAGTGAATCTATCTCCAACATAGCAAAACAACGACATTATTTCTTGGTATATTATTTCGAGGATTTACCGTTACATTCAGAGTTCAAGAAATAGACTTGAAGAAACTTCACTCTGTACAGTTTTAAAGCTAAAATTTGTGCGTAGCAAAATTGAATTTTGAAAGAAAAACTAGTAAGTAAGTTTAGTATTTTTTATAACGGTATATCCTCTTTACAGTATTTCTTAAGGTTCTACAGCTATCTTCAATGTATTTCTTCTTCATATTGAAAATGTTATAATATTTTTTTTTGTATTTCAACACATATTGGGAAGGGTTTATTTAATAGTTGTTTTTTATATACAAATTTTAAGAACCTAACAATCACCCCAAAGCTTAATTTTGATATTTTACGTATCTTTATTATATAAAAAAAAAAACCTTAAAAAAATACACAAAATTAATAAAAATTTTTTTGCAGAAGAAAAATAACTAACAGATATATTTTAATAACATGAAAAATATAAATATCCTAAAGATATTATCATTTATTAAATGTATTTTCTTTATATATTGTATGGATTTCTTTATGTATATTCTTTAACAAATAAACAACTTTTACATATAAATTAATTTTCTTCATTATACATATATAAATTTACAAATCAAGACTAAATTTCTATGCATGTATTCATAAACTCTACAAATAGATGAAACTCTACAAATAGAGGATATAATTTTAATATAAACTTTAGTGTCTTATTAAAACTCAAAAAAATAACAAATATTAATACATAATGGTATTAATATTAAAAATATTAAATTTTTATAAAAATGTTATCAAATTCAAAATTATTAATACCAAAAATCAAATCATCACAATGCCCCACAACACCTCAACAACACTTAACATCATCATCAAATTCATTAGCAATAAACACTGCAGCGCCAGTTAAAAATTCTGTAGCATCAGTAAAAACCTTTGCTGCGCCAGTTAAAAATTCTACAACCTCAACCAAATGCTCCGCAGGAAATTTCTTAAAAAATCCAAAACTACTTAAAAACTCTTCAAATGTTCCAGTTTTACAAAAATCAATATATGATTGGGATTCGCCAAGTTCATCAACAGGAACAATAAAAAAACGTCCATCATCTATAGTGTCACCAACATCACCAACCAATCCAATAAACAAAACAGATCAAATTTCATCAAAAGACTTAAATTTAAAATTATCACCACATCATAAAAAAATCCCTACAACAGCAACAAAATCAACTAAAGAAAATTCACAACTTTTAAGTACAATAAAGTCATCATCATCAGAATTTTTATTAGAAAATAACCTCAAGGGTAGGACTAAAAATTTAAAACTACAAAAATTTAATCAAAATAATAAACTACAACAAAAAAGGCAACAACAGCAAAAACAGCAACAAAATATTCAACAAAAATCATCTACATCAAGGTCAGAAGATGTTAGTAATAAAAAATTTATCAAAAATAACATTAAAACTGTAACAGTTGATAATGATATTGTTGTCAATGTTGATAATAATGGAGATAATAATGATACTGTGATTATTGATAATGATGATAATGTTGAAAATGTTGATAATGTTATAGTTTCAAGTAATAAGGAAAAAACAAATGTTTTACCTAAGGGAATATCACCATCATCCTCTTTAAATGGTTCCATTAAAAATGAACAACAGCAGCAGCAACAGCACCAGAAGAAAAATAAATTTTCGACAAGAACAAAAATTTCAAGTCTAACTAACAGTAAAAATAATTCGTTTTGTAAGCAAAAATCAAAACAATTCCCTTTGGCAACGACTACCACAACTAATGTTACTATCCCCAATGTATCAACAAAACTTTTAAAACCTAAAAAACTTCCCAAAAATAAAGAAAAAACAAATGGGGACAGAAATGTTAAAGAAATTGAAATTACCTTAAATCCTTCGTTGCAAAAAACAAAAACAACTACAGTAACAAATAAAACAACAACAGCAACAACTAAAACAACAACGGCAGACGAAGAAAAATTAATAAAGAATGAATCGATCGATACTAAACAGTCTGAAAATAATTTGAAATATTCAAAACCTTCTTTAAAAAATGAAAATGGGGAGTTGAAAACTGTTGAAGTTCTTCAGAAAATTTCAAAGAAAACCAATAGTTTAGAAAGTATTTTAAATGATTGCAGTATAAAAGATAATAAAAATTATGGTAAAATTGAAATAAATATTGATAATTGTACTGCAACAAATGATGGAACATTTTTAATTGAGAATCAAAAGACTGAATATTGTGATATAACCAATACTACAAGTGCTTCGAACATTCCTACAAATCAATTCAATAGTCCACCAGGAAGTTCAAGAACTATAGGTAACTTAATTGCTAACCCTATTTTCTTCAAAATTTTCTTATTAATTTTTTAAAATTTAATTTTCAGATTGTATTTCCCCAACCCCAATCGCATCATCATCACCATCAAATCAAATCCCAATACAAAATCAAACAAAAATGATAAAATTACAACCACCGCCATATCGTCATCCACCGCAACCTCCAACACCACCACCTATTAGTCAAATTCCTTCTTTAAATAAAAATCACTCCAATACATTAAATGAAGTTCCAAACAACAGAAAAACTCATCCGAAGCAAAAATCACCAGAAAAATCCACTCAAAATCCAGGCCAGGCCATCAAATTAAATAGTAGTCCCACTCATAAAGCCTCACACTTTAATGAATTAAAAAATTGTTTTTCAAAATTGAATAGTAAATTTTCATTTACATCAGCACTTAGTCGAGTTCATTTAATACAATCCGATGACCAGAATAGTAATAATGATATTACAAAACAGAATATAAAACAACAACAGAAACAACATTTAAATGAATATTCTGGTATTTTTTCCCATACTTCAACCAAGGAAATAAATAAAATCTCACCTGATGATTTAAAAATTCTCAATAGACCAAAATTTACATCAAATCAATTTAAAAATATCCCCGTAAGACAAAGAAAAGGTCCACAAATATCACATTTAGAAAATTATTGTCTATTTGATCCAAGTGTTGATTTTATTAATGAAAAGGAACAAAGCACCACCAACTGTTTAACACTTGAAGAAACAAAAAATCAATCAAATCAAATTGATTCGAAAAATCATCAGAATCAAAATTTAAATGAAGGTAACGCTTTAAATTCAAATTTTACTGATGACACTGGGAATTTTCAAAATAAATTGATTTTAAATAAAGAATCAGCCAACGATGATATTAAAGATGATGACAATGATTCAAAAAATGATAATCGTGATAATCGAATTAATGAAATGCAACATCATAACTATTTTACAATTGATCCAAAAACATTTCAAACTGATTCAACTTCGACTGTTGCAAATAGTAATAGAAATCCTATTTCTACTGCTTCGATTAAAGAACATTTACAAAATATTCACGTACAAAACCAATTCAGTTCACGACGATACTGTAATGATTCTAATATTGATATTGTTGATGTTAAAGACAAACAATCAACTCTTCCACCAACAGCATCCAATAAAAGAAGAGTAGATTTTTCTAATAGCTCTAATGTTGATGATGTTGCTGATATTGATGATGATGATAACAAACATACTCATAGCATACAAATAACGGTTAATAAAGATATTATTTTAAAAAACCTACAAAATGAACATTCTAAAGCACAACAAAAACAACATCAACAACAACAGCAACAATATAAACATTATCAACAAGAACAACATTTAAATGATTGTACTATAAAAAAAGGAGTTGATGAAATTGCTCAACATAATTTTTCCATACACCCAATGGCTAATGTTGGTCATAAAATGACTATTGAAGAACAGAAACGAATTTTGTTACATCAGCACCAGGAAATACCGTTAAATATTTTATTAGTTAATTCTAAGTATAACGGAGTAGAACACGAAGAAAAAGAAGGACAACAAAAAGATCAACTAGAAGAACAACAAAAGTCAAAAAATATTTCTATAAATTCTTGTCATCAACATTATCATCATTATTATAATCAAAATCATCATTATCAACAACAGCAACAGCAACTACAACAACAGAATCAATATGAAAACAAAATTTTTGTTGATTCAGCACATCATCAGTTATCAAATACTACGACAACGACATTAAATAATTCCAAAATTCACCTTAATAATAACGGATCCATAAAATGGATTACAGGAAAATTAGAGAACGGAAATAATAGTATTAAACCGGAAGTTAATAAATGTTTATCAACATTAAATAATTGTAAATATACAAATAGTAATAGTATAAATATATTAAGTAAACAAAAAGCAATTCATCAATTACGTCATTCAATGGATGAAATTTTTTCATATTCCAATTCCACTCTCCTAACTCCCGATATAAATCTAACGGCTCCGATTGTAAATAATAGTTATAAGAAACCACCCCAATTACCGTTAGGTCATGATGATGCAATGCAATTATTTTATACAAGTGAATTAAATTTATTTAATTCAATCCAAGGACATTCAGAATTTGAATCCGATGGAAAATTAAATTTTCCAAGAAAATCAAATATTCAATATAAATATGGATTCGAATCAGGATATCTAGGACAAATAGGAGGTTATAAAATTTTTAGATCATATAATAATCAAAATCAAAATCATCATCCAAATAAAAAAACATCTCGTCCATTATCAATTGCAAATAATAGTGATGATTGTGATAGTGGATTTTTAAGTCCGAATTCACCCGATTATGAATTAAAATTCAATTCAGATATTTTTTGGGATAAAATACAAAAACAAATAATATTTTGGGACAAGGATGAATCATATGATAATGTTCAAGGATATATAGAGGTATGGTATTATTTTTTTTATGTATTTTTTATGTAAGTGTGTTTGAGTGTTAGTTAGAAAATTAAAAACGTAGTAAATAAATTATAGTATTTATGTAAAAAATATAATTTAGGACAACTAGGTTTATTGAAGAATATGAAGTGCCTAAATTTTTTTAAGAACTGTTTTTATTCAATAATTTTATTACATACAGCTAAATTTTTTATTTAAAAATATTTTTTAATAATTTTCTAAATTTATTTTGAATTTACAATCATAGGTTTTCTTTGGATATGAATTAATTAAAATTTGAATCACAATCCTAAAGAATATTAAAGGCCAGGATTATTTTTTGAATTATTAAATTAATTTTATTTTATTTTAAAATCAAATTATGAAACTTAATATGAAATTCAGGTATCGTGGCGTAAATGTTTTCGAAAGCATTTCTTATTAGTTTCAAATTGTGATTCCTACTGTATGTGGAATAATAGCTTGGACTTAATATTATTAATTACTGTATCAAAACTTCCTGGGGGAGTTTTTTAAGTTTTTCGATTGGAAAAGCGATTTGTGTAAAAAAACATCTTGTTTGACTACCTTTCGAAAGCAGGAAATTCTTTGAAAATTTATTATAATCCGCTTATATAAATTTTTTACTAAACCCACTGTCGAAAATGGTTAACAAACTCCAAAGCTTTAATGGTCAATAATCGAAGTTTTGCATACTAGTACGATTTATAAAGTTTAAGAAGAAAATTAACATCTTCCCATCCAATTTTCCTCAACCCCCATAATCCCAGAAATATGTATCCCAAACTCAATTCCTTGAAGAAACGAAGTGTACATTTGTATCACAGATCCCATCATAAAGTTTAGTTCAAAAAGGGTTGTGGTTTTGGTCTGTTAAAGTCACACACTATATATATAGGAACTTTGCATAGCTCCAATAAGTGGCTTTCTAGGATTTCCAAGTCCTTGGTAAAAAAAAAAATTTTGGAAAAAGTTGTATAAGAAAACCACTAAAAAAGAAAAGATTTAAAAAAAAAATTATGATTCCATAATGACCTAGCGAATCCAATGATTTTGCTTTCACAGCAAACTCTTTTTTAGATAGAGCCTTGAACTAATTTAAATTTAATCTTTCGAGTCCTTTCGTCAGGTGACCTGCAACAGGTTCATAAACTGAAAAAACAAAAATATTTGCCAGATCATATACAATAAGGCAGCCTCAACAACGTTATTTAAATCTAGGTTCAAGGTCCGATTGAAGTTCTCAATTAAAACGTCCCAATTTAAGGCCGATTTTAAGTACTATGGAAAATAAAGTACTGAAATGTTTTAACCAAGGCAACAACAACTCATTAAACTTAAAATATGTGTGCATCCAATTTTCTTCCAAAATAAAATAAAAATTCCATTTATCAAATCATCATTTTAATCTTTTGTACACATATACAAAATTAATATTGTGAAAATCTTTAAAAATTGGTAATAATATAACGGGAAAACCCTCATTCATTTGTATTGGTAGGTTAAAAGAAATTCCCCCATATTATTTTTGAGTATTTTGATTATTTTATTTCTAAAAAAATAATAAATATAAAATTTTGTTACATAAAGTGTCTGCTGAATGCATTGACGCACTATTACTACTGCATTCTTATGTTGTTTCATGTTATCTTAAATTATTTTTATATAATTTCAGGATATATTAAAATTTACAGTTAGAAATTGTTTTCCTTTTTTGAGTAGAAATAAAAAACTGAAACATGAGGATTCGTTTTGTTCAACATAACCTTAAATATGGTATCACTTGTTTTTTTTGTACAGTTGTTTAAAACTGTAAGAGTATCCATCCGTGTAACTATGAATTCTAAGGTATGCTTTTATTTTTTGTTGTGCACTCTCTTCAAAAATTTGCTAAAAAAATACGAATTCGACTGTTAGAAATTCTATTACAGTTTATAAGGATAGTTTAAGAGTTGTTATATAGTTTTACTGCAGCTCTATTTGAGGCTCTGGGATATCTTGATTAAGTGTAATACAATGCTAACTCGTCTAATACACAATCCCGATGCTAATTCAACAATCGTTTCACCCAGCCAACGCGGAACCGTTCGGTCACTCATTTAGTTTTAATGCAAACCTACTAAAGGCGAAAACTTGTTCTGCAGAAAAAAAAAATTCCATACATTTGAAGTTTGTCAGCGTAAATGGAATCACTGCAATCATATGTATGGAAACAGTACATGAGTTGTCTTTGACTGATGGTTGATTTGAAAATATTACGGTAAATTCTCTCCCTTATCCTACATATTTCATAATCCGCAATACCTATCCATTTCCAAAGCTTCTTTCCCTAAAACGAATCTATAAAGCCAAACTATAATTATGTATGGAATATCATATCCTAAGTTTTATTTTAGAAGAACGTTAGTTTGGTCCTTAAAATTAAATCCTACCGAAGGAAATGTCGAGCTGCTCCTGCAGGTGTATAAGGAACTTAGAAGAACTTTGGTTTGGTCATTTAGAGGTAAAAGTTACCGAAAGAAATGTCGTGCAGCTTCTCCATGTGTCTTAGGAATTTTGAATAATTTGGTAAATGCAAATATTTTTTGCTAAGATCAGCTTAAGAATTTCATAGAAAGTTCGTCCTAGAAAGTTATATCGACTACTTTAGTTATCAATAACTCCAAACTCTAATACAAAAGGCATGGTTTACAAGTTTTTAAATCACATTGTTCCATCCTTTTACATTCAAATAAATATTTTAATGGACCCATCTTCCCCATAAACTTCTAACTTTAAAAACCATTCATTATTACATCTGGTATTATAGTGTTACAAGGACAAAAGGATAAAAATATATGTGTAGTGTATCTATTATAAATGCATATAATTTTTTATTCTGTGCACTTTTTTTTAGTGTTGGAGGTTGCACGTGTTCATTTTGTTCGATTTTAATCACAAAAACCCCCCCATCCGAATTTCTTTACAATTTTAAAACTCTAGGGGTTAGAATATTTTTTTATTATTATTATTTTTCAATTCTTTAATTTTTTTGGTGTGCGATTATCCTGCCAAAGAAAAAATAAATGAATGAATGGGTATATCCTTGTATTGAAGGAAAGTGAAAATTTAAATGTTCCGGCAAGTGATTCGTTTTTTTTTTTGGAATATTTCTATCTTTTTCTAATTCTTTAATTTAAACACTAAAAAATAAGGGGGTTTTGTACTTTGTTTTTTTTCTTTTGATAAGCCCAATAAGGGTTGATATTAACTGGATTTATTAAGTCTCATTTGATTTATGAGTTTAATAAACGCTATTTTTTTATTTTTTTCAAAGACATGAGATTATTGTGGATGAATAGTTGTTTTAGTAGTGGTAGTACTGGCTGAGGTGGTGGTAGTGGTTGGTGGTGGTCACAGTAGTCTAATGTAGTTTGATGTGGTAAAATTATTTGATTGCATCGGAATTAAAGAATTTAGTTAAAAAGTGTCGAGGGGAAGGGGAAGGGACGAAGAGCAAGGGTGGGAGTTCACTGATTTTTATAATTATAATAATAGAAAAAAAGGGTGTTATTTTAATTATGATTATAATTTTCTGAAATTAGAATAGTATAATATTATTCTTAGTTTTAAGAATGGGAACTTAATAGGATTATCGTGACAAAGTTAGTGGTTGATGGTTTTTAATAATCATTTTAATAATTATATTCGTTGTTTTTATTTCTGATTTTTTCTTTTTTGTAATTTGATCCGTAAAAGTCATGTTTATGAAAAGGAATATCTATAAAATATCTAATCAGATATTATTGTCAACATAATTATTTAAAAATAAATTTCAAGTTTTTTTTTCTATATTGTAGAACTTTTTTAATAGGTGGTTATCATATGAATTCATTTAGATGTCAAAAAGTGTCAAAAAAGGGTAGTAAAAACAGTGGGAGGTGTTTTTTAACAAATATTTTTGAATATTTAATGATGAATGAAGATTTAAGTAATGAAATGTGCATGTCAGCTTTAATAGAAGATGCCTGCCTGAAATATGTTTTAATTAAAAATTGAAGCTTTATATATTTAGGGCTAAGTGTCAATATTGGGGTTTTCAGGTTATTAATCAGCTTTAATAGTTCAGCGGATATTCATCAGGTTTATACAGTTCAGCGGGATGACCAGATCCACAGTCTTAAAGTCCTTAGATATCTCATTGATTTTTCATTAATCATATTTTGTAAAAGGAGGTCTTGGAAGTAGAACTGATCAATCACTTTCTAGAATTTTTGCCGAAGTCTGAATAGTTCTGGAAAATATACTTCCTAAGTGTTTGAGTTCTCTGGAGAGATGATAATAGATGTCTTATAGTTAACTGGCGCAGTCATTGTTTTTCTCTTACAAATCTCAGCGACTTTAGGTTTTGTGCGCAAAAGTGCTGCATAGGTTTGTAGAAATAACTGCTGCGGCAGTATTTTGAATTAATATCATTCTTGCTACATTCATATAATTTTTGTCTGTCTGATTGGGTTAAAAATTCTTTAATATAAAATATGAAAATTTTGTTCCAGTGTGGTCTTCTTTGTTTCAATAAAATCATATCGTTTTTATGACTCTACTCCAGGATATGTTCAGGATATGCAATGAATAAGCTATGAAATCTAGTTCTATGATTGAAGACCCATGCTATAGTCATTGTGAATTAGTTGTGAAGTCGAGGCACATGGGGCTTTGGTTTAGTACAATTATTATTTGTTATGAAAGTATTTTTGTGAACTGAAATTCATCTTCCACTCAGTTCCCCTGATAAATATTATCCGAAATTTATCCATAATCTACAATCAGAACATTTAAAGCCAAAATACAAAATATATGCAAAGCTGATCTGATGACTGACATCTCTTTTTTGAAGAACTTTAAAATATTCATTAATATTCCAATTTAAAAATGTCATTAAACATTTTGTTAGCATTAATTAGGATAATTAGTCAATGCCATCAAGTAATTAAAGAAAATTTTTCATTAAATTTATTTAATTTTCAAAAAACAACTTTCTATGTAACACACACTTTTGTAATCAGTTTTTCAATTTTTACTTTTGAATATCCAATCAATTGTACATAAACTTTTCCATTCAAAAATGTCAAGTGTTTCATTCGTTTTTATACACAATTTTTCTAGTCAAGCATTTAGTTAAGTACCTATTAAAATAGACCCTTTCTTAAATGAATAATCAATTTCCTTCCCTTATATTTCACTATCATAATGTTACTCTTCCTTCTGTTATTCTCCTGGCATTCGTTTTGTGGTTCAATTTCATAAATTTTTTTTGTTCAAAAATAATGAGTGACCATTACGTTGCACTTTACGCACTAGGATAACAGATCATTGATAGAGGATGTTATATACTTAAATATACATATATATATATATAGTATTAGTGTAATTCCATTGTGAAATGATGAACGCATTTGGAATTATTTTGTTTTTGTACCACACCCTCAACATAAGGTTTCGTTTTTATAGGGGGGATTTTATTTTGTAATGAGTAATGTTGTTTTCCTCCCCTTCTTTTGTTATTGCTGTTCTTTTGCCGCTTGTTGTGTATGTGAGTTAAATTTCAAATATATAAAATAGTAACAATATTGTAAAAATTGTTATATATATGTACGAATTTGACAGGATAATAAATTTTCTCAATTCGTCGTTAAATTTTTTTTAAAAATATATAAAAGAGGAATTTAAACATTTATTTGATTGCCCTTTTTTTTTGGGTTTTTTTGTTTCTTCTTTAAAAAAATGTTCCATTACTTTTTTGGTGGAGAGTTCGGTTTTTAAAGTTCGAAGTTACAAATTTTAAGACAACATTTTTATTTCCGCTTCAACATCAAAATATTTTGTAGAGAAAGCCATCACTGTAAAGATTTTATATGTTAAGCTTGACTTCCATTTAATATCCTGCTTGTACAACGTGCTCCAGCTGAGTTGAAGATGGCCCAGGTTTCAATAAATTCTAAATCGTTTCATCTTTTTTCACTCACCTGAAAATGCTCATTGCTCAGTGCTGCCTAGGGCGAAAAGAGTAATTTTAGGTAACTAAGGATTCAACAGGTGAAACAATGTATGAACTAAGCAATATGTAGAAATGATAAGACTTCTGAACGCTAAGAAATTAATTCTCAATGACACTTCTATTACTTAAACTCTTGTAACAACGGAAGTGGCAAGAAAACAGCTCTAAAATGCTGCTTGGCATGACGATTAAGTAGTTGGACTAGTTCCTTAAACTAATCAATCAACCATGGTTCCATTTGTTCAAAACACATATCTTGTGATTAAGTAAACCCCGAAATTTGATTTCTAGATTTTATAGTATTTTGTTCTGGATTGGAATAAAGGACGGGGATAGAATTTAGGATTAGAGTAGAATCAAATGTATAGACTAGACCAGAATATCGGGCGGGACTAGAATTAAAGACTATCCACGAATCAAGGATTACTAACTGTGTGGTTTAGGACTGGACTTGAACCCAAGATTAACAAAAAATCGAGGAATAAACTGAAATCTAGTACTAGACGCTAATCTATGAGTAAATAAGTTCTGTAAGAGCTTAAGAGAAGGCACTATTGGAAACTTTCTTAATTGTATGACTACATTATCACTTAAAGCTGTGTGAATTGTGTAATTTGATGAGAGTAATATATGAAGAGTGGCTTGATTTCTGGTACGGTTGAGGTGGGTAAAAAGGCTTGATCGATAATAATTACCAACTTTTACAATGAAATAAATTTACAGAACTTAAAATTGTTAATTATACACTTAAATCTTGCCTATAGTTAATTAATATAATAAAAGTAAATATTTATATGACCTAATTTTAAAGATTTAATATAATCTTTTTTAAACAAACAGTTCTTGAATATATTTTTTTTTCCTTATATTTAAATCAAACATTAACCAATTATATCATATATACACTTCTATAAAAATGTTTGTATAATAATATTCTTAGATATTTTAAAATTAGTGTCAATGTTCTCGACCCCAAAAAAAATTATATTAAAAAACGAATAAACGCATATAAATGCAGGATGATAAAATCAAACATTACCCTGGAAAAAAGACCATATTGAGGGTGGTTATATCAAAAAATTAAAATTGAGAATGAGTTTTCATTTTGTATAGGTATAGCTGTATATTTGGTTTTATGTAACTAACATCAGCAACTGATGCCAGACAATATTATTCCCTTGGCCTCAATGTACAAAATGTACCCAATAAAAGAAAAACATTACTCCAATAAAACAACTTACAATCATATAAACATACGCAATCCACCATTAAAGTAAAAACATATATTTTAGGAAAAAAAAGGGGTCATACATCGACTCGGTTTCTTAAATTGTTTCACTAAGTTTTCCTTCTCACCCCAATCTATTCACTGAAATAAATATATATAGAAATTATCTGATACAGATGAAAAGTTATAACTATAGATTACAATGCAGAATCATCAATTATAAGTTTGTGTTTTTTTTATTTTATTAAAATTTTCAACGAAAATTAGTGTTACCGTTTTGTTACAGCAAATCAATAAAGGAAAATGGAACTCTTATGGTATTATCACAGTTTTTCAGGGGCCCGTCGTCAAGATATAGGGCCCGTCGGGTTGGAAAATTGAAATATCAGCAGTAAGGATTGCTTGGCGTAGTCTTCAAAAATACGACGAAAATCCTGATCCGGCAAAGGCTTCGCCAATTCTGTAAAGGGATTAGATAAGTTGCCATCGGTTAAAAACTTACCAATATTCCACCCAACTGACTCTTTTAAAAAAGCGGGTTTAATTGGGCAATCGTTGGTCGTCACTAATCGTTGAAATTCTACGCACAAAGGCCAAATCTGATCCTGAGGTCGTTAATTGTTTGCAATTCAACGCACAAAGACCAATTTTTTAAGCTAGTAATTGTTTTAATTAGTCTTATCATAGTTGGACTTGAAGTCTCTTTTTTCAAAGAAAACACTTTAGGAAATAAATTGATTTCAACCGCTTTTTGACAGATGTCAGTGGAATTTCAATTGTTTTTTTGACAGATGTCATTAAGATTTTAACTCCTACATTATGTGGGTGGCTTACAAAAAATAAATCCTTTGTGTTACCTTTATCATTAATAATAGAAACGCTTTCGCCGAAAATTTGAAAGTACTAAAAATACTACAATTTTAAAATAACGACAACTCACATCTAACCTCAATAATAAATGTCAATATATAAACGTTTTTCCAACTTTTAGATAATTTTTAATTTGAAAATTTTGAAAGAAAGTTAAAGAATTTTGGATTGTATAAATATATATATAAATAGTTATAATAAAATTGTGAGTCACCCTTTTCTTTATATTTTGTAAAAACAAAATTGCATAAATTTTCATGGTGAACCCCGAAAAATTTTAAAATTTCATTTTCCAAAAAAACATTTTTTAACATTTTAAGGTCGACTAAATGATGCTGGAGAATTTTACCAAAAACTAATAGTAGAAAATCGAAATAATTTTACACTTGATACATACTATATAACCAATACCAATACATACTACCATATAGTGCACCCTCATATTTTTGATTATCTCATTCAACCCATCTTTCTTTCATTCAAATTTTAAAGTTTGTTTTTTATTTGGAAAAGCAGACACAGACAAGTTATTCAGACAATATTGTATGCAGGAAGACAGTCATGCTCTGGCTTAGCCATATTTTAAAATTGAGTTGTTCAAAGAAATTAAAAAAAAAAAAAAAAAAATGTAATTTTTTAAAAAATGATCCGTTATTAAGGATACTGATATTATAGAATAAAACAAACAAATACAACCATTTTAGGATAATACAAAAAGTCTGGCAAAGACATTAATGATGATGGGTGTAAAAATTGCGTGAAAAACAAATATTTGCATTTTTTGTTTTTAGTGTATAATTTGTTTGTTTGTTTGTAAATGAATTTTTTAGTGATTTTCAGTTATTTTGTTTTTTTGGAACATTGTAATTGAGGTCTTGAATATGTTTTTAATATACATTAGTGATTTTATATACAGGGTGATTCTGTTTTGGTCTTGAATACTCAATTGGTGTGTTTGAAGGTGCAAAACGAAGTTTAAGAATGCCATATTTTCTAAATCCAATTCCCAATAATCAATTAACAAACTTATCCTTGGAATCAAGCTGTACGGGACTTGAGATATACTCCTATCATAAAGTGGGTCGAGATTTTGGTGTGCTGAAATTCCACACTACTTAGAGGAACCACGCATTTTGAACTACGCACCTCTCCCATAAGTGGCTTTCGAAGCCTTCCATGGGCCTCTTAAAAAAACATACTCTGCCCCAAAAATCGCTGGAAGTGACATGCTCAAGTCTAGTATTTGTTTTAAATTTTCTATCTTTGGATTGCTTGAATGCGGAGCTTTAATTTTTTCTGAAGCGGTTTAGGTATCCCTTACGATACTTCAAATAATTGAATAAAAATATAATAATTTAATTTTGTTGAAGTATTTGGGCGGCGAATAGCCCTACACTAAAACCTTCTAATCCATTTCCATTGCCAGCCATTTTATCCATTATCCCCTATCCTTATTCTTCAACCTTCCTTTCTTATCTTCTAACTTCAAAATCCAACTCTACCTGTCTATTTGAGACCCCAGCTTATATTTTTATATATATCTCAAAATCACCCTGTATTTTCGGTAATTTTCCTTAAAAATTCTTCAACAAAACGTTTGAAAGGGTGTTTTGGTAGTGTTTTTTAAACAAATCTTTAAAAAAAAGGGTTTCATATTAATGAATGATAAAATGAAATGGAATTTTGGAACCAGAATATCTCTAATATGCCTTCGGAATTCCTTTTAAATGTGTGAATAATTATATTTTTTTTTAGGATTTATGTAATTCCTTAGAGAATGCAAATTAATATGAATATTGTGTTGAAATATGAAAGAGACAGAAATAGTATGAAAAAAAAAACAAATTATTATTTTCAGAAGTGAAGTTATTTTTAAAAAAAATAATTTTCATAAAAAAAAGTGTAAACGTTCTGGAATTCATTTACGCGTTGTCCTTCCATGTTTGTTTTTTTAATTTCAAATTTTTATTTTTTAATTTGTTTTTTAATGGATTTACAGGATTTTCATTTAAAAAATTTTTCACGTTTAATTTAAATAAAAAATTTACCATTTTCTTTATATTTTTGGTATGACTCAGAACTGGTTGGGAAATCATTGGATGTGTTGGTATTTCTTATAAAAAAAAAAACTGAATTCACTTTGAATTTTTGAAATAATATTTTTGCTGTCAAAGAAGGTGGATTTGAGTTTTTTTTTATGGTTTTGACATGTAATTTAAATAATAAATTGTTTTTAAATATTTTCAATTTGTATTTGAGTCTAAAGTGGATGATTTTTGAAAAATTTTTAATTGATTTCTGTATGAAGTTTTTAAGATTGAATAGTGAGTAAGGGAAAAAAATCCACGTCGTTCTGAGACAACAGGTAATAGGAATAGAAGTCCAGTATTCTTTCTCTTACACGCTAGTCAATTTCTAGGAACGAATTCCTCTATACTATGTATATACTATGTGGTTTGAATATTTAGCTATTGGCTTAAGAAATTGGAAGAAAAAGAGGATAAAAGAGAATAGTTGGGAGGCAGGTTAGAAATTAACTTATATAAGACCTTTTTGAAACGTTGGAAGTTGTATGGAAGTTGTACGGTATATTTCTGTTAGAGGGCAACAAATGAGATGGAAGCATGTTCTTAATTGTATTAGTTGTCACAATTAATGAGTTTCCATAACCAATTTAAACCACCTTGGAATTTCTATTGTGTAGCAATAAGAACTTCAGACCTCCTTGGTGTTACGCTGGAATTGTTTAAGGGGGGTATTATCGATAATAATTCAATTGAACAAGTGTCAATACCTACAAGATGTCTCTTAAAAAGAGTTAAAGGTCCAATATTATGAAGGCTGCTCATAGGAATGAAAGTAGCTTTGGCGGAGTGGTCGCTTTTCAGTGAGAGAAAAAATACAAATATTTGGCAACGTTCCATTACCTTATTTTTACTAAGGTGCCTGTATCTATCTTCTCAGATTTTACCATTCCTTTGTCTTTGCATTTGATTTTTCGTTATTCCCCTTGAGGGGGAAAGAGTTCTATGCGATACCTATTCACCATACGTGGGGTCTTGCTTATACATTTTTTTTCATGTTGTGTTTCATAAGATTTTGCCAGATAGATGGCTTTATACCATGTTTTAATTTGATATCCCAATCTTCTTGTAAACTCATAAAATATAAACTTAAGTATGAGTCTACCCATTATTCGAACCCAGCGAATATTTAAAACTCTTATAATTTAATATGGTAATTTAGAAAAAACCTCTTTTATAATTCTTATAGCCCCAAAGTACAGTCTTAAAGAATTTTTCCTATTTTCCAAAGTCAGACACAGTATATAAATCTCTTTTATGAGATATATTATATTAAGAAATAAATTTATTTATTTTGTGTAGTATAATGATGGCATTTTGTTTAAAATGCAGTGATTCAATTGACAAACTTTGCTTTATCTTCTTCTTTGAATTTCTTTCAGATTTTTTTCCCTCAAACTCCTGTTTTTTTTGGAAAATCAATCAAAATGAGTTATTCTTGAGACTTCAAAAAGAAAACCGACTAGATCATGAAATTACAATGAAAAAGATGCTATTAAAAGTCCTAGTCGCCAAATAAATATTTTACACAATTTTTTTATAGCTTTAAACCTTTGTACAAATTAAGTAAACTCATAAAAAATGAATTTTATTTATATTTATTCTGAAAAAAAAGGATAACTCCAAAAAAGGATAACAAAAAATGTTTAAAAATGAAAATATTATCCTTGAAAAATCCTTGACAAGAAAAATGTTGTAAAAATGAAAAACCAAAAAAAAAAAAGTTTGTAATTCTTTTCCAGGAAATGTAACGTAACGCACAATTTTTTTTTATTTCATCTCTATTTTCACATCGTATATGTGTAAATTTTTTTAAAAATTTATTTGTGGATCAATTTTTCATGCGACTCTGTGAGTTTGAGCCATAATAAACCAGCGCAGATTTTATAAGAACTCTATAAAAACAAGGACGAGCTTGAGGACCAACAAGAAATGGTTTTTAGAAGTATCGATTATTTGATACTAGTCGAGCATGTCTTTGACATTGATGTTTTAATTTCAAAACGCTCAATACGTTCATATAAGAGTAGATAATGCCCATTTTGAAATATTTGTTCACATTATTGAGTTCCTTCTGTTTTAGCTTGGTGGGAGGTTGACGATTGTTTGATAGATGTTTGCTTGGGTGAATAGGTTTACAGAAGTAAATGAAATTATTTCATGTACATCTTCTCTGTGTTCGTTTTTATTTATAGTATATTGGGAAGGACATTCCATCACATAAAGCCACCTTCCTAGATATTGAAGTTGTTTTTAACAATTCAAAATCTATTGAAGAAGCTCTCACAAAAGCAGGTTTAGAGCAAACTCTAAAGCATTGGATTATTTAGATGTTTTATTCCGGATGCGAAAATGGGGAATAGCGATGTGAGTCAATTATAAGGTAGACCACAGCGAGATATAATCTTACCCTGGTTATGGTTAGTTGTTATAAATAAGATTCTGATAATATCAGGAAGGAATAAATGTAATAGTGTATGCAGATGATGTGATGCTAGATCAGACCAGTTACTTTGCGTAATTCAATAAAACAAGAGGAAGGTTAGTGGACTAAGTCGCGATTCAAAGCAAAGTTCAGGCCATCGATATCCACGTGTTCTAGCTCCATTATTGGGTGTAAGGATTTATGCTTTCTAGAGTTTGCTCTTGTTCTTCAAAACTATGATACCACCATCACAGGTCTATAAACCATTATTACTTCAACTGAAGTAATTTATATTTCAATCGAAGACTTTTTATTTTTGCTGAAAACAATTTTATTTCAAATGAACACTTGTATTTAAACTGAAGAAAATTTTTATGTCATTGAAGATGTTTTACTTTAAGTGAAGATATTTATGTTTCAATGACGATTCTCTAACCGAAGAATCGTTATATTGATATCCAGATTAGAGCCGGAACAATATTGACAGGTTTGTGGTAATAGTTCATTCTGAGGTGAATTCAAGCAGTCTCTTTATTATTTGTTTTTCTCTTTTCAACCAAAATTTTTTTTACATTTTTTTACACATTCATTTTTTATAATATGTAACTGTAAAATGTAGACATAAAAGAAAAAAGATCATTATCATTTTATTTTATCACACATCTTGTCTACTGAAGGGTACAATTTCGAATAGGAAAAAAAAACAATTTATTTGCTCAATTGTAGGATACAAGGGTTAAAAGGGGGCATACATAACGATACAGGATAAAGGATATAGGATTTAGATATACATTTTTTAAATTCTATAAAGTGAATCTTTTTCTATGTCTATAATATATAATTTGGAGCTAGTCAAATGATTACTTATGATTTAACGGTAAATCCTGCATTTTAAAAAAATAATAAATTCGAAGACAAAAAAGAAAAAGTTTTGTAATACGAATAAAAAAATACAGAATCCGGAAATAAGAAATAATATATTTTTTTAAATCTTGCCAAAGATTAGTCAAAAAAAATTGGAGGAGGAAGAGTGAATTAACTCTTGAGTAATTTTTTTTTGGTGATGATGATAGCGGTGACATAATCAAAATATTGTAAATTGTAAATTGTAAAAAATTAACACCTTTCTTCTTGGGGAGTTTTCTATTTGAGCACGGTATGAGTGACAGGATGATAGTGAGTTTGTAATACCTATATGTAAGTAAGAAAGAGATTACAAGTCATGAAATATAATTTGTATATTTCAATAAAATAAATGAAAAAAATGAATTCTTAGGATGCTGGAGGGCAAATAATTTAAAAAAAAATTATAAATGAATGAGGTCGTAAGTAAAAATGATTTCGGGTTTTAAAAGTTAGCAGTATGTGGTTTTGGATTATGTCTTCACATAAAAATTACATTTTATGATTAGTAATAACTTTTTTTTTTTTAATTTTATTAATGTTTAACACTCAATTTTCATATTTTTCAATTATAATTTTGAGTTTTTTTTTGTTTTTTTAATGAAGTGGAAAAGTTTTGGAGAATTAAGAGTTCGCTGTTGTTTTAATATTATAAGTTTTTCATTTTTAAAACGTTTGGGATCTTGTCAAATGCCTTTATTTGGAATCGTGTCTGTATTGGAAATATTCTGACGCTGATATTTTGTCTTTAAGATCTAAACAGATTTTCAATTGAAAGAGATTTTACAGTTTGATTCAATATCCTACGGATTTAATATCCTACGGTATCCATTTAAGAGTTGGACTTTAAGGATGGATTTAATGTTATGGTATATTAAGCAAGGTTCTAAATTGAGGAAGGTGTTTTTTTTTCTTTTGTTAGAGTACTTCGTTCCTCAACATTACTGAGCTTCTCAATAGGTTGTATAGGGAATTGGGGATAGTAGAGTTGGATTGTATATTGTGCAAAATTCTGAATAAGGAGATTAGGAGAATTTTTAACCATTGGCGTTCTTCGTAACCTTAGTGAGGATTGCACAGCTGAATTCAAGATCATGGTGTTCCCTTTTTGTGGGAGATTTATATAATTAAATAATGCAAGTTTCTGTAATAATATACTGTATAGTACTTCATTCCTCCACACCTCTAAACTTTTCAGCAGAACTGTAGTGGAAATTGTAAAGTTGGATTCAAAATTAATTGATAATTTCAATTTCAATGAACATGCATTACACAAGATTTCGAATCCGGAAGGAAATTCTATTAGGAAAGAAAGTCAGGGCATTCCATGATTCTGAGTCAATGATAATACTATCAAATGACATCGAGGCTTATTATATTTACAGGTTTTCCAATTTTATAATTCTAGAAATTTACATGCAAATGCAAAGATTCAGCATCAACTTTATAAATATTTTAAACCTGTTAAACAATAGCAGATATTTTAATTATTAGTAAATGTTTAAAAAGAAACTTTTATTTAAATTACATGTTGTTTGTACTTTAATTTTTACTGTACAAATATAATTTGATCACGGTTACTTCCTATGTACCGTTATTTAAGTTTTACAATTTAAAAAAAATTGAGAGAAAAAACTATTACTTGTTATAATAAAGTTTTATATAACTTTATCCGAAA
This sequence comes from Dolichopus griseipennis, assembly GCA_963082915.1. NCBI lineage: Eukaryota > Metazoa > Arthropoda > Insecta > Diptera > Dolichopodidae > Dolichopus > Dolichopus griseipennis. Next base: position 11,546,627 of record OY720444.1, read on the forward strand.
GTAGTTTTGTTTATATTTTATTATTATATAGCATATTTTTAGGGGTAAAAACTATTTTTTTTTTCTCCTTTCTATTTTAAATTGGTTGGAGAAGTTGGAGAATGGTGGGGGTGGGATTATTTTTTTAAAAATGTAACATTTTATTAAGTTGATAGTATTTTTTTTTCCTACAGAATCAAAAACTTATAGAATTACATCTTTTTCGCATTTATTTCTATTGGAAAAGTTTATTTTACTTAATTTTATATATTTTTTGTCTCTCTTTTCCTTTTGCTTTTCTATTTGTTTCTCTTTTTTCATATTATTTCATTTCTTTCTTTCAATCTGTTTCATTTCAAGCAAACATGATGTAAGTTTTGATTTCATTTCTTGTTTCATGTTTCTTATTTTGTTCGAACTTCGAAGGAATTTTTGTGTTAAAAAAAAGTTCGTTTTTTTCCAAAGAGTTAAATAAAGTTTAAAGTTTTTTTCTTATGTTTTTCTTGGAATTTTCTTTTGAAAATTTCTTTTAAAGTTTAGTCTAGTGCATTGGCATATAAAGAAAAAGAGAAAGAAATACAGAAAGAGACAGATGAAAAAAAAAATTATATATAAGTATTGAAGGAAAGGAAAAAAAAAAAAAAGTTTTTTTAACTTTAAGTTAAATTTGAAGTTTTATTTCCATTAAATTAAGTCAATTATAGTTTGTATATTATAGTAAAGTGTGTTTGTGTAATAGTTGTTGTAATTTTCCTTGAATAGTGTTGTAAGTTGTAATAATAATTATATTGTTGGTTTTATTAAAAAATATTTAAGTATATTATTATTTTTATTTCATTTGTGTTGGAAAAACTTTTGAATAAATCGTGCGAAAAACTTTTAAGACAAAATTTAATTTGTAATAAGTCTGTTATTATATATATATATACATTTTTTTTTAATTTAAGTAGAAAAAATTAATTTATTGTGGGAAGTTGTAAGGGTTTTAATTGATTATTACAGGGTAGTGCCTGGTGAAAAGTTGGCGCTTAAGCTTTTGTTGATTCAATGTCATAACTCACTTCTGTTGAATCAACCCTCTTTACCCAGGTTATATATGGAAACTATTAATTGGAAAAAAGCGAAACTCCTGGATTAAAGCTTGAGAGAAACAGTCAGGCAATTTACAATCAACAGTCTTTTTAGCAGATTTTAGTGAGAGTTATATAGCTGGGACGTGGATTGAAACTATTTTTCTTCGGGAATTTAAATTTCGTTCCACAATACTCAAATATTGTAAGGAAATACTTTACTCTTCCTATGGATGGCTGGCTTTTAGATAGTACTCAGACAACATGAAGCACTTTGTTGGGTGGGATTTTTGCTCTCTAAAACTGCCTACCATTTGGTTAATAAATCTAAATAGACACTTGAAATGATTGTCTTTTGTAATTTCTGAGAAGAAAGCATGAGAATGCGATAGAAAGGAGAGCTGGGTTGTTAGATTCGATTTAATGTGTGTTGGTGAAGAGGAAATAAGTTCTAAAAAGCTTAAGTAGATGGAGGGCAAACTTGTGGATTTAAGCTTGGGTGAAAAAAGCTATCAATTATAATCAACAGTTCTCAAGCTGTATTTTATGAGGATCACGAAGCTGTTACTTGTATTAAAATTCTTTTATTTTTAGAATTAAACTCCGTTCCTTGATGCACAAATATTGATTTAAGGTAAGGTCCAATACTGTGTTTACTCTTTCAAATGGTTGATGGAAAAACATCAAAAGAGACTCGGAAAACTTAAAGTATAAAGTTAGCTGAGGATTGGCACTAAAATAGTTCTTTTGAGGATTGGCATTAGGATCACAACCTTTGTAGTTAGAATAGACATTCGAACAGATATCCCCTGCAATTGCTAAGCCGAAACGATGAAAAAGCGAATGCAATGGTAATATTTGTGGTGTCAATCACTAATGAATGATTGAATGAATGATTGAATGAATGGAAATAAAATTAATTAGTAGACTTTCCTCTTAAAAATTTGTAAATGGAAACATAGCAGATTTGACTTATGAAGGAGTGCCTATGCTTCAGGATTCTAATTCAAATAGGCTCTACTTTGAAAAAATGAGACTGAATACTTATTTGGGAGTAAAATGCCAAATATTTTGAAATTTTATTAAATTTTATGTTATTGCTGTTCAAAAAACTTTAATCTACAAATATTTTTAAAATACTCTAATTTAAATTTTAGATTTAAATTTTTTTTCCTAATTTTTGATTTCTAATCCAATTTCTTTCATATGCACTAGTTACCTAGTAAATTATTACCCCATTTTTTATCACCTATATACACACTTACATGTCATTCTACTTAACTTTTTATTATAAAATGAATTTTTTTATTCGATTCATTGGATTTAATGAAAATAGCAATTGCCTTAAAATAAATATGCCCTAAAAGAACTCATTCCAGTAGATTTCATCATTTCCTCCCAAGTAACAAACAAATATGAGGAAAAAAACGAAATCAAACAAATCATAAAAAGTTTCTTAAAAGAAAAAGTTTGTTACCATGGTGTCGAACTTTGTTTTTCTGTTATCATAGATTATAAAAAATTATATCAAAGTGGAAATTTTTGCAACTCAACCTCTTCTTTTAAATGAAAATTTAATTTTAATATTCATTTATTTTAAAAAAAAGGTGGAAAATCATCAAAATTGACTCCCATTCAATACTTGGTTTTTGCCCCAATATACATAAATAGATTGTTATGTTGTTGTTTGGATGGGGGGGAGAGCAAGTCTCCCTTACACCTAGGCCTTGCGGCCCGTTGTGCACAATAGATTGTTATAATAAGAAAAAATGTCATTTATGTTCATAACTTCTTTTAATTTATGACATTTTAACATCATCAAAGATCGTTTTTCTTAATAATAAAAAAATAAAGAAGAAAATGAAAAATAAACCTTTTAAAAAGAGGGGGAGATTATAGGAAAAAGGAGTCAAAAAAATGAGAACAGGAAAGATATGTACTCCTTCCGCTATATTGGAAGGGAATGAGTATACGTATCTGGATGTTTATCATCTGTTAAAGCTCCAAAATGAAAAAAAAAACTTAAATAGAAAAACAATTTTGTTGCAAAGTTGATTTTTATTTCATCAAATTGTCGTCTATCAAAAAACGAAATTGGTGCTAAAAATATATATAAGAAAAAAAAAATTAAACAAACATGAGGGTTAAAAAACGCAACATAAGAATTAGAATTGCCTGAGGTTTGAAATGTTGTTTATTGTACATTTCTTGTTTCATCTGTAAGTAAAACTCTTTAGTCCATGTTTTGTTTTATGTTTGTGTTAATCATCGAGAGAAGCTATAGAATATCTAATCCCACGACCACTACGATTCTTCTAGAGAATATTGAAATTTTATTCGACGATGTTTCTGTTTCATTTTTAAACAGACATTAGTTTGGAAGGTTTTTAACTAGGTGATCATTAGCATGGAAAGTTAAATTAAAAAATAAAAATTGTTTTAAAGGTTAAATTCACTGTTAGTTTTAAGAAACACTGGCATGGTAATTGGTTCCATTGATGCTATTCGTGTTGTCCCATTGGAATTCTAAAAACTGTATTTTATCAATAAGCGGAACGTTAATTGTCTCTTTCACTTCGAATTATAATAAGATTCACAGTCAGACACTGGGATAGTAATTGGTTCTATTGGAGTCATTCGTATTATTGATAACTTAAGGAAATCCACAGGAAATCTATCATCTTATGACTTAACTCCATTCGAATCAATTCATCAGCATCTCTCCTTCTCTCAAACTAATTTACATCTGGCAACCCGAAAAACATTTAAATCTTACCTTTGTTACTATACATTTAATTTAACTGAAGGGTGATTTTTGCTTATTGCCATTTAAAGAAAAAACAAGAAAATTGATGAGAGTTAAACTGCTGGTATAATAAAGGTGTGTATGTCGCCTGATTAAAGTGTGTAGATAGAGGGAGAGCTTCTAAAAGTAATTTATTTTGCTTCTATTCTTCTTTTTTTAAATATCAAAAAAAGTAAAATAAAATAAGTAAATATTTACATTAAAAGACAAAAAAGACAGACGGATTTTATATTTTTATCTCATACCCTTTTACTGCTTTCACATTACTTAAAAAAGTAATCGTTTCCTTACAGGAACATCAAAACAAAAAAGTAAAAATCATCTGTAAAGATGGATGACAAAATTGAAAAATTATTTACTTAAAAATGTTTAATGTAATTTTGATTGAAGGCAATTGGAACAGAATAAGAGATAAAGAGAGAAAGAAAAGTTATAGAAAAATAAAAAAATAATTAAAAATTTAAATACCATAATGGAATTAGGTTTTTTCTTAATTGGAAAATGTAGGTTTTAAAATATAATCAAAGTACTTGAACAGAAAATAATTATATTAATTGTTAAATAATATGATTAAAGATATAATTATAATTGTATTTGTAAACTACTTTAAAAATAAAAATCAAAAGTCTGGAAAATCGTGTTTTAAAGTCGTTGAATATGTGGTAATTTCTGTGAAAATACATTGAGTCAACAGAATATTTAAATATCGGGAGGAAGAAAGAAAAGATTCTTCTGGGATTTTAAGAAGTCGAATGAATCAAATGGATCTAATAACAATCCTAGTGTCTCTTACAATTTGAAACTGACCGTGAATTTAATCATAATTCGAAATAAAGGAGAAAACGCGTTAAACTTCACTTCCCTTTAACTCAAATTACCCTTTAGAACTATTTTAATTTCTCAATTGAACGTCTCGAGCGAAAGGATCGCAATCGAATTCAAGCTATCATTTAACCTACTCCTGAAGGAAAGCAAAATGTAAGACTTAGTGCATTAAATCTTTTTGCATTTATAGGAAAATCGTGCTACTCCCACTTTCTTTAAGCTTCATTTGACGACTTTAGTATCAAGAATTGTACTACGGAACATCAGTAATAAATGGTGCAACAATTGTACAGCAAACTACAATATAAAACCCTGCTGCTGAACCTAGAAAGCAAAGAAGTTTCCATATTTAGGTCTGATATGATATTAAACATTTACTTAAACTTCACGAAAATCTAATTTTGTTTCTTCTAAGTCGCATCTTCTTAAATTTTTTATACCAAGTTTTTAGCACTTTCACGGAACACTTGAAACTGTACAGGGTTTTTTTTGATATGCTCGTTCTTCAATTTAATTTCCATTAGCTGTACACACCGCCATCAGTATATTGAAGTATACCGCCATTAGTATATTGAAATAACATGTTGTAGGACGGTCCACGTCTCAAAAGATTGACATCAATTAGATTAGAAGATCGAAAAGAAGCTTTGCTAATAAGTGGTGTATGAAACCAGCATTATAAAGTGGCTGTAGAAACCGATCCCCGAATTCCGCCCTTTGTTTCGATCCTTTCTTTTACAAAATTTTTTTCCCGGCGAAACTTGTTCACGTGAAGGCGTTTTTATGATGACGGCCTCTAACAAAGATAGACTTCATTTAAAAGTTTCTAAACTTTCAATAGCATTTTTCATACTTTTGAGTGTTTTTGTTGAATGGAAAACTAAGATGACCTACACTTCATCCAACATCTTTCATTATTCTCACTTTCAAAATGATCTCAGTTTTAACATTCTAGAATATTTTAAGATACAATACATTTTAAATTGTAATATAAAATATTTCCTTTTCTTTAAAACGCTTTAATCATGGTATAAAGAAACCAAAGTATCCCTATTTATTTATTCATCAAGTGACTTTTCGAAAATCTTCTTAAAAATTAATTTTTTTCTTAAATTAAAACTATAAAAATTTCAAAGTTATTTTTGAAATTCCATTAAAAAAAAAAAGAGTTATTTATTACATAAAAGATTCAACTTTTATTTAGAATTTTCTTTTGTTACCTTTTTTTTAAGACTCTTAACTGTAAATCAGAACTTTAAAATGTAATAAAGGCAAAATTACAAGGCCCCAAAAAAAAAATCCGCATAAATATGTAGCTAAAAAAAAAAATTATTAAAATTTTTAATGGCAACAAACAATTACTGTGATCACAAAAGGACATCATCAAAACAACAACAAAGGACATTATAAAAGAAAGCAAAAAGTACTTAATGCAAGATAAAAATTCAATGGTGAAAAAAAAGAGACAGAAAATTTATTAGTTAGCGATTTTTTGTGTACTTTGTATTGTTTGGTACTCGATTACATGATCCCTTTTCTTTTTCCTCCTCACATAATAAAAGATTATAAACCGTAAAATCTACTTAGCAAAGGACGAAAGGTATTCTGGGTATCCTTTTGTAATGGTTGGGTTCCTAAAAAATATAAAAGATGGGTAGTTAAGGTTGTATACAATAATGTGTTGTCCTAATTTAAAATCTTTACTATTATAATGCTTTCGTTATCATTTTACTTTATTACATCTGTGTTAACTAAGGTCAGGGGTATATTATAATTGATTTCACGTTTGGAATGTATTGTATTGCGAATGATTAGTATGAACTCGATTGTATGAATCACATCAGCGATAAAAAGTAAATCGATTTAGCTTTATTTGTAGGCTCTCTAAAGGGTAGTGCCTTCGATATTCATTAAAACCTTCGAAATTCGATAATACCTTCGGGTATTCGTCTTTGCATTTTTAACTAAGCCGAGCAGTTTTTATAACAGAGCAAGAACTTTGGCAAAGTGTAAAATTGTTAGGGTTTTTTGTTTTTGTGAAGCTGCATCCACAAAGTTTTGAATTTTGCCTGCAAATAAAGTGATTGGCCAAGAGGCAGTTAATACAGAGGAAAGACAGATTCAGAGAAGGGGTAAGACCAATTACTGGATCGAGTAAAAGCAACTGCCATACAATGTTCCTAGCCCGTTTATTTAGGTCTTAATATTTTGCATGCTTATAGCTTTGTATTAGTATTTTAAAGACTAGATATAGTTCTTGATACCTGAGGTTTGCGTCGTGGGTATCACAGACTTGACAAGAGCAACTGCATCCTTCAAATTATCTTCCGAATTTTATAATCTCATTTAAAGGAATTATTTTTTTCATAGGTGGTACAGTTGTTTAAATAAATTGTAGTTACTTTTGTTTAAAATTTTGAAAATTATTTAATAAAAAGCATTACTAACAATTGTTTATTTTTTAAATAAATAATTTCAGATCTACACAGACTGGGCCAATTATTATTTGGATCGTGCAAAATCTAAAAAACGTATAATTGATTTAGCAAATGATTGTTGTGATGGTTTACTGCTAGCTGATATAATAGAAATTGTTACTAATTTTAAAGTTCCAAATATTATAAAAAATCCAAAAAATCATCAACAAATGGTAAGTAATAAATATTTAATTAATTACTATTTACTAGTTTGAATTTTTATCATTTCTAATTTTTACGATTAAGTTGCCCGTACTATCGACACTTTTAAAATTATAGGACAATTTTATGTTTAATACTTACTTAAAATAAGTCAGAAAAATTGGCAAGACATTAGAGTATTCAAATGGGTTATAAATTAAGGAGATCATAAAAGAGTATTGAGCTTGAAGAGTTAGGTCTTTGATGTTACTTTAATGATACTTTAGATTCAAATATTCAGGTAGTTTATACGTTTAACTTTAACTCAAATTATTTTAATAGGTGTGAGTTCAAAAGTTATCATTTAAGTTTAATATTTGATTCAAAATTCAATTGGATACATTGGGATTGTATAACAGTTTAAAGTGTTAAAAAACTCTGATTCCAATTCAGAAGAAATAAGGAGTCTTCAAATTCATTTTAAACTATATTCCGATTAGTGTAAGCTTTTCTTCAGTATCAGTACTATAAACGAAAAGGTTAAAAGTTCCTTGGTGAAAAAATTAGACTTTCTTCTGTACCACCAAAAGCTGTTCCACGAATTAATCCGAAAATTTGTTTGTTCTTCCGCGTGTGTGTGTGACTGTGTTTCTGTTGAGAACGAGAACTCATAAAATTTTCGACCCATTTTGATGAAATTTGGTATGAATGCTTTTTTCATCAATAATAGGCTAAGTTCAAATCGGGCCACGGGATGGGGTGGCTCACATACGAAAACACCAGACTTTCCGAGAAATCTCGAGTTCTAAGTTTTGAAAAGAGTTCAAATTTGGTACCTAGACTATTATTGAATACTCATGAATAGAAGCTTGCATAAATTGATTCTAGTATTTTGGAATGTAAAGATCCAAGGAGTTTCTGGAATGTCAAGCTTTAACCAATCATTAGAATTTTAACCGATTTGAGCAGATGAGCCAAATTGAACCACGGGAATGGAGGGGCTCCAATATAAAATAAACAGTCTTTACAATAAATATTAACAGACTTTGCAAACTTTCAATAGAAACCGCAATATGTTAAAAGAATACCTTATACAATCCATCTTGAATTTATTTTTACATTTTGGTTCTACTGTAATTCTTTTTTTAAAATATTAATACACGACTTTTTAATAGTTTCTTAATATTTCATAAATAATGAAATTACTAATTTTAAAATATCCTAAATAATACAAAAAACAAATTAAAATAAAATATAAAACCGAAAGATGGCAGCACTTTAAATTCCTTTTTTTGTTCCATGTCATAAATGAAAATGGTGACAACAGAAGTTCGCGATTATTAATTGTATATAATTATTAATAAAAATTTTTATTTTCTTTTTCTTCATTTTATGTTAATGTGTGAATTCATATATAAAATTAAATTAAATCTTATGGGAGTGTAGGTTATAATTACAATAAAAATTTTTTTCTACTTATTTAAATAATTAATTCCATCACATGTTTTTTAAGTCCTTGGTGTGAAATTCATCATAATTATTTTACTTTAGAAATAAATCTTAAGATAAATTATTGGATTTTTTTTTTAATGAGATTTTTCTTTTGCACCATTTTTTTTATATTTTAATGGAATTTTAAATAAAAAATTAGAAGAATTATGTTCTACATTCTGATATATAGGGCTGAATTCAAAGAAGTATATATATTTTTAAATTTTTGATTATTTAAGAAGTCTTCTAATAAATTTCTAATTATACACATATTTAATATACATACATATATACATTTAATATATGTCTGTATGTAAAATATTCGAAAAAGATATTGGGGCTCATACCCTATAGTTGAATAAATCAAATTTTCAGAAATACCTTAAAGATTATAGAAAAACAACATGGGAAGCAACTCTTCAATCAATTTAAAGACTTTTGAATCGATTAAAAATTATAATATTTAAATTAGAAAAATCCAATGAAATCTGTAAATTGACAAATAGATTGAAAATGTAAAAAGTGTGAACTATAAGTATCATAAAGGCATAGCTGAAGGAACCTAAAACATATAAATATCAGAATAATCAGCGAAATAACGGTATTTCCTGCTTTTAGATATTTCAGAAAATCTTATAAGATTAGAATTTTTAACGTATGCGTTGGATCAGTTCTGCTATGCTATAGGATCACCAACAAACTAATATAGAAAACAGATATTTTTAAACAAATTTCTCTTAGTAATTGTAACTAGAAATTATGGTCAAACGCAATGTTATATAGTTACTCCGTAATATCTGCAAAATTGGTTTATTTATTAGGTAATATTGTACTTAAATGGAACAGGTAGTTATAACTCCTGTATCCAATTTGAAATGTGAGTTGCTATTATGATATAAAATATTATTCATTTGATCTTACCATGGTTTGAATCCTGGACCGTTTGTCTGAAATTCAAAAGTCATAATCCCTAAGCCATCGGTTGGATAAATTGGATGAAATTAAGGTTGACAGGCAAACACTGGATTGTCGACTTCAAGGAAATTGGCAACAAGAATAGTAACTTTTTGGAATTAAAAGAACTCCACTAAAATCAAATTAAGAAGAAGCCATGGATTCAAATTAGAGTCGTAGTCTAAAACTGGAAAGAATTAATGATGTCATGATGAATGGGGTATGTTCCCTAAGATAGTTTAAGAAAAATTTAGTTTTGGGTTTTTTTGTGCAACTTTTTAATCTTTCAACTTCTTATAAATTTTTAATATATTCATTGAGTATCAATTTTCATTAATCTTGTCTCAGTTCTCACTTAATTTCAAATTTTTCATATTTTAATTGTTATTTAAACTTTTAAGAGCTGTTCTATATTAATTGATTCTTCCTTCTAAATTAATTGATTGCAGTTATTTAATAAATTCATATGAGAATTGCATTTTGCCTATTCGTTTTTTATTTTTAATTTGAAATTTAAAAATTTCAAGAATTAAAATAAATTTATGAATAAATTCCATGCATTCCAATTAATAAGTTACACAGTAATATTAGTAACAACTAACAAATTCTTAATAATTTTTGTTTTTTTTTTTTTGAATCAATTTGAAATTAAAAAAAAAACAACAACAACAAAAAATGATTTAGTGACAGATGTAATAATAAATACTTTGCAAAATGAAAATTGAAACAGAATTAAGATAAAAAACCAAATGAATCGTTATAAAGTGAAGACAAAAAAAATGTCGTTTAATAAAATCATTTTGCGGCTCTTTAAATATTTTTTTTTGTTTTAAAAAAAAAAACTTTGCGCTTTTGTAGCACATTTCCAAGAAGCATTTTGAAAGAATATGCCTATTAGGTTCACTCTGCCTGTCAGAATATCAGAATGTTTGACTGACAAAACTTCTAAATAGTTTGAAATAGAATACTGAAATTTTAATAACGGAAGGGAATCGCAAAAACTGAATTTTTGAGAATAATTTTTTTATGTAGCCCCATTTGTTTTGAAAGAAAGGTCCCCAAAGGTTCGGTGAAGTGAAATAATTTAATTGTTATAATAAAAGCTGAGTTACTATCTCGAGTTTGTATCTCATTTTTCTGTATTTTGCCTTACTGCATATACATATATATAAATATTCTGGAAAAAGAACTCTACAATCTCTCCTAACTCAGAATCTCACATATACATATAACTATATAAATGTACTGTAGGTTGAAAGCTCTGCTTTTGCAAAATACAAGCTTATGAAAATGAGGGTAAATGAAACACATGCAAATGAAAATACAGTCAAGTGAAATACAATCAAATGAAATAGAGCCATATGACACGCTCCCATGTAAGCTCTTTAAGTAATTACATATATGTAAGGTGTGCTTCGTCTTCCCAAAAATACTAGACTCATCAGTAGGCATTGAAGTATTGGAATTGCCTAGACAACTTCGGTTTTAATTTTAATTAATTGGTAAGGTTTACTTAAAGCTTCCCTGATATGGATGGGTAACAAAGGTTGGGATGATCAGGAAGAACGAGAGGTTATTCCTGTAATTATAAATTTTCCTACCCATGTTATCGTGATATGAACTGTTCTAAGTAGTTCTGTTTTTTTTGTTTAATTATATTTTTTTTTGTGTTTTGTATTTTTTTATGTGTGACAAATAGCACCCGGAACTTTCTGTAATGTGTGATTATGGTACTGGTAAAACTAAAGACCCTCCCCCCATACTAGCGAGCTAAGCCTTTAAAAATAAGACGTGCTATTTGAGTTCTATCAGGATCACTGTTTGTTGAAAATTCATTAGAAATTTTCACTTTGTTTCAATACTTAAATAAAAATTTCAGAACTTCATCTGTGAGTTAATAGAACAAATTAAATTTTTTTTTGAATAAAATATATTTCCAATGCCAAGCAACTGCTCCTTTTATTAGCTTCAAAAGAATATGTAAAATAAATATATGTTTTAATAAAATCTTCTTTTAATAGAGCCCAGAACATTGTCAATATTCTTATTTGTGTACTCCCGTTGCTTAGAAGCTGTAAGAGATCCCGTTGTTTCCAAGTTATTAGGGGTCATAAATTTAAAATATGCAATTTTAAAATTTCAGCATATCCAAGTTAAATCAAATTCAATCCAATATTTTATATTAAAATGTCCACACATTATATTTTAACATATGCGTTAACAGTTAACAGTTAAAAGTTCCGAACATTATTTAATTTGGGAAATGTGCTGTTTTAAAACCCGAGTTTTTTTTCATTCCTTATTTTTTTCTTTTATTTTTTTTCTCACTTCTACTTCAGTAAATTTTCTTTGTGTCAAGTTATGTCGTAAGTCTATTTTTAAAAAAAAAATCTTAATATAAAAGATAGTGTGATACAAAAATTGAATATTCTGCCATCTAGACGCAAATTTATTTAATAAGAAATTTTTACTCTATAGTGGTATCATTTGATTCAAATGAAAATTGACTTGGATGGAAATTTTTTCGTTTTTTTTTTTAATTTTGACATGTCGCGTCTACTATTTAATTTTCTGTTTTTTTTTTTTTTTTATTAATAAATTTAAATACTCAGCAATTTTCATATTTTTATAGAAAAATGGTTTTTGTTTTTTTTTATTTACTGTTAAAAATATGTTTTTATAAATTTGATGCGAGTGGGTTGTGATAGGAAATAATTGCCCTATTGTTTTGTAAAGTGTAGGTTGATTATGACTATGAATAAAAACAAAACAATAAATAGCAACACTAACAACAATAGCAACAAACAATAATATGCAACAAACACAAAAAATTTATAATAAAATCATAAAACATTTAAAATTCAGAATTATTACATAAGTATCAATTCATAATTTGAAATATATCTGAAACAGTATCATTGTTTAAATTACAATATAATTCCACTTAAGTGCTATTCAATTATATATGTATCAATATTGATACTTAAAATTATTTTGATATTCAATTAAATTCAATTAAATTAAAAAAAAAACTGAGGAAGAGTGTAGTAGAGTAGACTGTGTCAACTGTGGGATACTCGTATGAACGTAATATCGACATTATATCATGCGAATAATTACTTTTGGCAAAATTTTAAATACACAAATTATTAGGGTGCGTTTATGTTGGAGCAGCGATAAGTGATAAGAGCGTCGATAAAATTTATTTTGTCTATCGATGGTCAAAGCGATGCTTCATTATGAACACCTCTATTTAAATCATGTATACAGTTTTTTAGGCTATGCTCTTATCCACGCTATTATCACTTATTGCAGCTGCAACATAAACATACCCTTAGACTTTCAGTTATGTACAAAAGAAAATATAAGTTGAAAGGTAGCTGTTTGAACTCTCTTCCAGTACAACGACTATATTTTATTCAGACTTTGGACATTAAAATTAACTACTATAGACATAGAGTAACATGAAAAACAGAGTCGTATGGCATCTACTAGAACCCACTGAAGTAGACCAACTAAATTTTGCACAAACTTTGGCCATAACACTGAACTACTTTTGGCAAAATTTCAAATATCGAGCTTTACCAAGTATTGAGTTATTTTCATATAAAAGAAGGAATTCTATGACATCTGCGGCAACTGTAGTAAACTTCAGCAAATGCAGCAACTACTCCAAATGTAGCAACTGTAGCAGGCTGGGCTTCAATAGCGACGACGGCTATTGCATAAAAGCGAATTTGTGAAAATTTCCCTTCTCCTACGACACAAACGTTATGGCAAGTTTAGTATATAACCCTTTTCACCTATAGTCATACGAATATAATTATTGAGAATTTTTTGAAGGATATACCGTTATATTTTAAATTTAAAAATAGTCTGTCATGTGAATGATCTTATTATTGATTATGACATTACTTTTGTTTATATATCATGATACAAATTTAATTGAATTATCAAAAAGCGAATTTAATTAAGTGATTTGGCGCTATAATTTATGTCAAAATCAAATTAATATAAAATTAAATTTTTTTTTTTTGATTTTATGAATAATAAAAAATGAAATTTTAATTTTTTATTAAAAAATTGAATTTAATTTTTTTTGCATTAGTAATAAGGTGACAATCCCATGTATTACTAATAATAATAATTTATAATGAGAAATTTATTTGAAATATTTTGTCTTGGGATAGATTTTATTTGTTTTTTTACCTATTTTGCAAAAAAAAATAAAATAAAAATGGCATAAATTTTAATTTGATGTATTTGAGAGAGAATTTTGAATTTTTAACGTCATACTTAAATTTTGAAAAAATTTATTTGAATATAATTTGACAGAATTTGCATTTCAATTTGTAAATTGAAATAAAGAAATAAAAATATATAATATATGTGTAATAAATTGTGTCATATCACATTTTTATTATATATTTTCTTTTATTTTATATTTCTGTAAAAAACATTGAATTTGGATTAATAATTTAAGGCACGCAAAATGTCACTATATATATATATATATATGTATATATATTTAATTAATTTGAATTAATTTGTCATATATAAAATTAATTAAATTGTAATAAAAATATATGAATAAATTTTTCTGAATTATAATAAGGTTAAAGACTCGTTTACTTATGGAATATATTCCATTATATATAATTTATATATATAGCTTTTTATGTAAATTAGCCTTAGTATCATGAGAATTATGTAAATTAAATTATAAGACTTTCAGTTTCATTTGAGAAATACTTTAGAAGATAGTATAGAGAGGGAGATTAAAACTTTCATATTAATTAATATTTCTGAATAAAGAGTAAATGATTAAATAAATTTTATTATATATAATTTTTAATCGTGATATAAATTTTTTAGAAATGTAACATATAGGTAATATTCAATAAACTAATCAAGTGCTACAAGCATCAACAAATTGTATAAAAATTACGTTTTATCTCATGATATAAATATGTGTTTATAATATTATCTCAAATATTTAACAATAAGAAAAATTTCAATGTATTTAAAAATTTTTCCAATTATTATCTCATAATCGTATGAAAAATTCCTTTTTATATCATGACAGGAAAAGATATTTTTTATATTGTACTTGATATTTAACTACAAGAGAATATTCCTATACCATTACCTTCTATCATTGATATAAAATTGTGTATAAATTCCATTCTTATATAAATTTGAAATATAATAAAAACATACATCATCAATTATAACTGCAACAACTTCTAAATAAAAGTATAGCACGATATATAATATTCCATAAACCATTTTAGTACTATTAACAGATTCTTTAAAAATTACGTTTTATCTCATGATAGGAATATATTTTTATTATATTATATCACATATTTAACAATAAGAAAATATCAACGTATCTAAAAACTTTTTGATTTATTATTTGAAAATCAAAAGAAAGATATTTAAACACAGGAGAATCTTCTTCTTTCTAAATTTTATCATTGATAACGTTAACGTTTATATAATTCGCCATCTGATATAAATTTTATACACATAATGAGTTAATTTTAAGTAAAATTTTGTATGTTATAAGCGTGACATTTTTATCTCTCTAAATTGGATATTTCAGAATACCTTAATCTTATATCATAGATCACAACTGTGACAATCCCTAAATAAAAATATTTCACGATATATAAAATTCTGAAATCAAATTCTATTTTATTAATAGATTAGTACATTTTATCTCACGATAGAAATATATTTATTTATTATATCATAATTTCTTCAAAGATTCTGAAAATCTTTTGGGAAACTTTTTTTTATATCATGATAGAAACAAATTTTCTTTCAGATACTTAATTCCATTACTTTCTATCATTGATACTGATGATATCAGTGAGTTACTTTCTATCATTAATATAGAATTTTCTATAATATGCCTTTTGATATAAATTTTATACATATTTAAAATATCAGTAATTTTTATCTCCCTAATTTACAGTACCTTAATCTTATATTATCGATCTTATTTGTGACAACTAGTTGTAATAAAACTCTTTTACGATATATTTATAATTTTTAATTGTGATTTTGATATAATCAAAGACTGTGTAGGTAAGGTACACACATTCCAAATAACTGAACAGTCAACAGTCTATCTTGATGATATTATAATAAAATTATTAAATTTATTTTTCTCGCATGATATTTTTCATAGTCTATTTTTATGCCTTCAAATAATGGTAATCGATATTTATAATAAATAGTTTTATATAATAAATTCTCTCATGATATTTTAATCAAAGTAAATCATATTTGAATTCCTATTTGTAACAATTAGGAAAAATACAAATAGAATCCTATTTGTAACAATTTTATTATTTATCTCATGAGACAAGACATAAATTATATTTAATAGTTTAAGAAATTAAACATTACGAATATTATTTATTATTTCAGTTTCATGATATAAATTTATATAACATTTTTTTATAACTCTACACTATAAGAGCTTAGTATTCTCTATTCATAGTAATTTAAATTCTATCATCCAATAAAATTCCTCACATAACAGTGACTTCTATCATACAACAAAACAAATTATATTATAAAATTTCTCCCATGATAGAGAAATTCAGATATTTGCAGATTCAGATATATGAAAAGAAGTATTTATTTAAATTATATAATACTGTCTGATATATGATATTACATATTTTTTATTCAGCAATCAGCATTTCATATACAAACACATTCATAGATTTATACTTATGTATGTATGTATGTGTTGATTAATAATATAAGAAATATATAAGCTATAGAAGATCGATATGAAAAGAAAGCAATGAAAAAAAAAATATAATTAAGATCAAGTTTGATAATTTTATGAATAGATCAGTTGTTCACTATAGTTAAACAAAAATATTCAATTCAGTCTTCGGACAACTTTTGAACGATATATACGTTTATTATTATTTTTATATCGCATGTAATTTTTAATAAATTTTATTTTTATATCGCGTATTTTTTTAAGTTTTTTTTTTAACTTTGAGTGTTATTTTTAAATTTTTGGAACAATTGTTATTGTTTTTAATTAATTTTTTGTATTATGTTTTATGCATATGAATATTGTTTACATTTAAATTAAAATTTTTTGTGAAAATATGTTTTCTTTAAAATTTAAAATACATTTTTATAGTTTATTTCATAATTAGTTGTTTTTTTTTTAAAGAAATTTTGAAAATAAAATGTGGTGAAATAATTTTTTAGAATTTTTTGAAATTTATTTTGGATATTAATTCGACCAAATCTCATGAGAGATTTTTCATTTAAAATTTTTAAGATTTGAATTTAAACGTTTATTATGACATAAAAATTAGAAATATCTAATTGTAAAGTTTTACATTACTGATATATTATGTAATTAAGTGATCGCAGATAATTTGATCTTGATTAAAATATTAAATAATTAATTTTTTAAGTTTAAATTTGAGTAAAAATTTGTTTTATAAAAAGTTTTTAAAAAATTTCAAAACTATTGGCATTTTTATCAATTCGAAAATCGATTCATTAAATAGAGAAATCGATTCATTCAAAAAATTAACCTATGTGCGGTTAAATAAATTATAGAATCTCAAGATGAAACTTAATATTAATATTAGGACAGGATATATATATACATTTTAGTATTATAGATTATAAATTACAAATATATAATAAAAATATTAAATTTTTTTTAAACTTAAAAAAAATAAAAAACTTATTGTGGTTTTGAGAAACTTTTTGAATTTTTTGAATTGAATTTTGAAAAGAAGAATCCTGGGAAATAAAAAAAAATAATTTTATATTTAATTAAAATCTTGTGGTTTTTTTATAAAATTTTTTTAAAATTCTTTTATTTAAATCTGAAAAATAAAAATTTAAGACATACGAGTATATATAGCATCATCAGAAAGTTCAAATTTTTATATTTTGTGGTTTTAAGGTCTATTAAATTTCACCTAGAATTTTGTATATAATTTATTGTGAGGTGAAATTTATTTTTATATATATATTATATATATATATAATATATATACATACAAGTATACAATATATATTTTTTATCAATTTCCTGTGGTTTTTTTTTATCATCTGTGTTAAATAAAATGTAAGTCTTTTTTTATTTCAAAATTTATTTTTATTTAATTTTTTTTATTTATTTTTATTTAATATTTATGATCATAAACTTATCACATATTTAAGTATGTCAACTATAAATTACAATTTTTTAAAAATTTACCTACCTGGGATTATAAATATAAAAATTCACCTGAATTCCCACCAAATAATGTTCTGATATTTTGTGGTGTTCTGTGTTGTGTTTCTTATTGTGATTTTAAATAAAATTATAATTTAACAGGCATTAAGTTCCAGTATTGAATAGAGATTTGATTGATTAATAATTTTTGCTGAATAATATAAAAACGAGGAAGAGTTTAGTAGGGTAGACACTGTCAACTCTGGGTATCCGAGTATGATCGCAAAATACACAACTTATTAGACTTTCAGTTATGAAAATATAATTTGAACGGCAGCTCTTTAAACCTCTTACGTACACCGAGTAGGTTTTTTTTTAGGCGTTGGGCAATAAACTTAAACACTACTAACAACGTAGAGTAATGCTCGAACCCGTGGAGTAAACTGGCTGTATTACAATATCGACGACGGCTACTGTATACAAACAAGTTTACAAAAGTTCAGAATTCTATGCTTCTTTATTTTTTGAGTTATCGTGCGGACGAACGAACAAAGGGACGAGCACATAGCTAGATCGATTTACTTTTCGATTTTGATCCGATCAACACCTTTGTGTATACCCTATTGATCTGTTCGTTTGGATGGGCTTACGGATCGAACTTGTTAAATTTTTTTTTTCTATATTTTGCTTCCACTAAAATAATCGATGATTAAATTTGTTTTTTAAATTATGTCGGTCCAGCTTCTGGGTCCTAAGAAACAGGGACTTTTAATTTGATCCATTTTCAAAAATTGTAAAATTGTAAGAAACCAAAAGTTCCGGAGTGATATTTTAAAACGGAGAAGTAATTTTTTTTTCCAAAAAAAATATCTTTCCAGAACTTAAAATTTTTATTTCGTTTCGTTCCGGATCTCCGGGAGAGACTAATGATTTTTGAAATTTAGTAAAATCGGTCTTCAAAATCGATGACTTGTTAAGACGAGGAAATAAGCTTAGCACTTTTGAATTTTTTTGAAGTCTTAATATCTACGTATTTCTTTGTTTTCTAAGGAAGGATTGAACTTTCAAAAGATCTTCAAGAAAAACTAAAACTTTTACAGTTTTTAGGATGGGGTTCTTGTATATAGTATAGCACCCAAAAATAGTGGGTTAAACTCTCAAACATAGTATAATTGCTGAGGAATAGGTAGTAAAGTAGTGAAAGGAATGGGAAGGGATATATACTATCCTAAGCAAATATAACTGTATATCCTCCCCACAGCTTAATCGCGTATTTCTTTTTTGGACATTTATATCTCTACTTGGCTTTTCTTGAGTTAATCTAATTCATATTCTTTTCACATTTTTAATAATTTTACAATTTTATATAACACAAAGCAATCTCATATAGTCTTTACCGCAGCGGAAGTCAATTTCCAATAGGTCTTCAATAGATATTAGATAGCATATTTGACTTCATATCAATAATCTGAGTCAATCTAGTAATCGCAGGGGAAAAGGTCTATATATTTTAATTCTAGTTTATCAATTTTCAATAAATTTATTAATTTTCATAAATCTTGAAAGAAAATTTTATTAATCAAATATCTGTCCTAGTATACTCGTACTTACAATAGTAAATCCATATTTATGGAATACATGGGAATAATATGTAATACCATTTTAAATTTGAAACAATAATACACAAAAAGTATATTATTGATTTACAATGTACTCCCTCAATGGACATATAAATAAGAATTATTGAATATTATATATACATATACAAATATATATATATATATATATATACTTATATACATGAGTATCTTCAGATATTGATAAATCTAGTAAATCAACATAAATATTATATTGAATACAGTATACAAATATTTTTTTGTATAATGTGTGGTCGATCGGACATGATTAATTGATTTTTATATAATATTTTTGTATGTTAGTTATATTTAAAAAGTGATTTTTCTACTTTTTTTTGATTCATTTTGAAATTATAATAAAATATTAAATTAAAAAAATTGTTTTTTAATATCAAAATACTTGAATTGATTTTATCAAAAATTTTTATGATAATATCAATGGGAATTTAAATGGTGAATTATTATACCAAAAATTGTATAAATAAAAATATTACTATATTGTATATTGTATATAAATTGATGATATAATGAATATTAAATGATTCTTATATAAGAAATTCTAAGAATATTATGTATCTTAAGATGATGAATTGTTTAAGAGATTGTTAATGTGAGGATATTGTGAATAGAAATTTAATTAAAAATTCAATTATGTGTAGGATTTTAATTTAAATTTTTTTTTTTTCTCTGAATGTTCGACCCTTGCACTTTAACTTCAATTTTTGAAAAGGTATATAATTCTCTAAGGTGTTAATTGTATTTAAACATGTAAATTTTTTTTTTGTATTTTATATTGTTAATATAGGGTTTTAAAACTTGAATATTGATTAGAAGATTAACAATTCTTTTATCATATAGAAAAATTTCAATAGAATTTTTATAACAATTGAAGGAGTGATTTTTAAATTGAAAAAATTTAAAATGAAGCCTTTGAGTATTTAATATAGTTTTGATATGATAAATGACCTTTCAGAGGTTTTTAATTCAATAAGGAAATGAGATTGAATTAAAGATACCGGAGAATCTAAGTTCTCAAGAAGGGTTAGAGTGATTGAAGTGTTTAAGTAATACTAGAAGGACAGTTGTGTAACATAGTTTCAACCCAGGTAATATTGTTCTGTGATTACAAAATGTTCTGGAAGAAAAGCCTAGGTATTTAGTTAATATAGAAACATTTTGAAGCTTGAAGACGAATAGTTTGTAATAAATTGATCTGCGCCTCATTAAAGTTGCATTCAACAAATCATTAAAAATAATTATTTGCGTAATTCTCAAAAATTTTTTTTTGGATCCCTCTCAGAAGCCAACTCAATTCTTTAATTCCTTCTCAATTCTAATAGATATTAAATAAAATAGAAAGATAAAGGTGTCCTATTACTGATGGAGTTTCCTTTGCGTGTTTTAAAAGTTTTCTAGTCTGAACATTCTTCCTTCGGAGGATTTGGGTTAAAGTGCGAGGAAAGGTCTCCCACTACTGTTTGGATTTCTTTTTCGTCTCTTAAAAATTTTCTACTCCCAACATTCTTTCTTCGGGGTGTTTGGGTTAAAGTGCGAGCAAAGGTCTCCTACTACCGATGAGATTTATTTTACATATTTTTAAAATTTTCTACTCCCAACATTCTTTCTTCGGGGGTTTTGGTTAAAGTACGAGTAAAGGCCTCCTACTACCAGCGGATTTTTAGAAAGTTCATATTTAAAAGATAAAACAATTAGATTAGTTGATAAAGTACCATAGGGTTGTGGCAATTAAATTTTTTTTTTACAAATTATAGATAACCTGTTGATAATATACAAAACACTTGCTCATTTCTTCACACTTTCTTCTGAACCTTAAGGTTCTCAATATACTGTTAATTTTTAACGTAGTTTAAGTAAAAGCCAAAATAATCAAATGAAGAACGTTAATTTTTAATCAAAATTAAAAATTCTATTCACAGTTTAATTTTTCGAAAAAAAAAATACCTTAAAAAGTTCTTTAAACACGAATAAATTTTTCTTTTTAATCAAAGTTTTGAATTATTTTTATACCTGATATTATTTATATTATAACGGTAAATGCTTATTACCTTTTTTTTATCAAAGTAAATTGCACTTTGTAATCAAATACTTACATTTCCAAATAGAATAAAAAAAATAAAAAATTAAAAACAAAAAAAACCCTATTAAAAAGTACCCATTATTATACAATAATTTGATATCATTAATCCAAGTCACCCAAAATAAAAAAAAAAAAACAAAAAATAAATGAATTCACCTCAAATTACTTTTACCTCGTGATCAAAATAACTTTATCCATTCCATTCCAAACGCAATTACAATAACAACAACAATAATAATAAAACCATATGATTTAATCCGCGATTCAAATGTAATCATCAACTACTACGAGTACTTATATACAACTTTTTTTTGATTATAATAATGATATTCTGACATTGTATTCAATACACTTTTTGTTTTTTTGGTTTTTTTGATTTTCGTGTATTGTTCTGGAGTGACTTTTGCCAGTGTCAAATTTAAAAACATTAATTTATCATTTTCATTATCTTTTTAACATGAATTTTTTTATTTTTTTAATTTTTAAGTGAATGGCCTGGAAAATTACTTGACAAGAGCAATCAAAAAAAAAAATTGAAAAACATCAGTCTAATAAGACCAAAAATAAACACAATAGCAGTACTCGCAGTAGAAGAAGTGTAAGTGAGAGCATATGTGAAATAAAAAAAAAAAAAAAAAAAAACATAGAACATATGGCCTCATTATATGGAATTATAATACTCCCCAAGTGACATAATACATACATTTCATTAACTATAAGTAAAGTACTTACAATCATTATATTATTATTGTACTCTTCTTTTTCTGCTGCTGCTGTTGTAGCATAAACAAAAACACAAAAAAAAAAAATGTTTAAAATACAAATTTACACATTTGAGTTTTTACGCTACTTAATATAATAATTATATAATTTATATACATTGTACAGAATCAGAGTAGAACCAAATAACAAAATAGATACAAAAAAAAAATGTATAACGAGTTGAATATCAATTACAGATTACTACACAGAACTCATTAGTTGGGATTTATGTATAGTATCGAATTTAAAAAAAAAACCAAAAATTCAAATTAAAAATCCCTCAAAAAATCGCATGTTTTTGTTTTTTAATAAATTTTCACAGAAAAAATGTACTATACAGTACTTTTGTAATCACTGTGATACTTGATGACTACTGTTCATATGAGATCAAAAATTGATGTTTTTTCATTTTTGGAACATCAATTTATTGTTTTTTTAACAAGTGAATAAAATTAAATGAAGCATGTTTAAGCATGTATTAATCAAGAATAAATCTGAATTACAGATTATTTGTGAATCTGTGATCAAGAGATTTTTATTATGTACTCGTACATATTAAATTAAAGTAAATTTTTTTTTAATCGAAATGTAATCTCTTTGTTGAATTAATTATTAGGGCTATTTTTGGGGATATTTTTGTAGCGGAAGACTGCTTTTTTTTTTTT
>OY720444.1:11569952-11678544 GCA_963082915.1 Dolichopus griseipennis
AGGTCACTAGAATTGCAGGCAAAAATTCAATGACAGAGACAACAAAAAAAAAAACTTTTTATACTTACTTTATATAATTTAACAGCATTCAAAACCACTCATAATTCATTTTTATATTTTTAACATACAAAAATCCTTTAAATCCTTTTAAAAATTAAAAAAAAAAAACATTTCCAGCACTGCACTTATTATATTATTAAATGTCAACTTTAATATCGCCATCCATCTCCCTTTCTCTCTCTCTCTTTCTCTACTTATATACTATCGTTTATTTTTGCAAATTATTCTTAAATATTTTAATCTAAATTTTCGCAACAAAAAAATTAAAAACAAACAATTATAATAAAAATCCATAAGCCATTTTAAATATTTATGTAGTCATTCATTAAATATTCAAAAAAACAGTACATACTTTATTTTTTTTTAAATAAACTGACTTTTGATTAAAAAAACAACAAAAAAAATTTCAACACAATATATGACATATGTTTTAAAAATTCATTTAATGCAACAACACAAAATATACAAATTTACCATACACTTATATTATATAACTATCTCTTTCTTTTTCATATTTTAAAAAATCCTTCATTAAAAATTCAATTTTTAATCTGTTTAAAGTGTTGTTTTTTTTGTTTTTTTTTTATTATTTTTCAGAAAAATTATCCTTGACTTAAATTTATTTTATATAGAATTTGGATTTTATTTACCATTTTCACCATTTTCGCCACTTATGGTCGTATGTGTCAAATAACCATTTTTGAAAATAATGAATTTTTTAACACTTTTTTTTAAAAAAAAAATATCCATTGTGTTTACAAATATGTACTTAAAAAAAAATTCTGAATTATATAATATATACATTCACACATACATATACATATTTGTATTTTTTTATAAATCCCAATTTTTCAGAGATTAACAATTGCACATTATATCTTCCAAAACATTAAATGTCGTGACATTTAAGTTGTCGCGCGCGTATCAACAAATTCGCGACAAGTTACAAAAAAAAAAAAAAAACAAAAATAAACATTAAAGTGCTTATTACAACATTAACAACTGTCTCTTCTATACTATAAAAAATAACACAAAATGTATTCCATATAAATTTCAATCTCATCCTATATTATTATTATTATTACTGTTATTGTTATTATTATGATCACATACATATATATATATATATATATTCTTAATGATTCTATTATAATTCGTTTACTGATTTTTCTACTTTAACGCCATTATCCTTTTTATGGTAAACACATTATCATTTCGGTTGATTTCTTATATATGTGTTGTTGTTGTTGTTATTGTTATTACTGTCATTTTATAATCGTTATAAGAAGGTATACTTATTCTATATGACACTTTGCTATTGTAAAAGTGTTGTCATTGTCCTCAATTTTTGTGTTTTTTTTTTAACAGAATTGTTTGTTTTGATTTTGGTACGGTTTTTAGTACAATTTGGTACGATTTGATTTTGTTTTTGTAAAATAGATGATAAATAGTAAAAAAAAAGTATAGGTATATTGAAAATAAGAACAATTTTTAATACCCTTTGTCTTAATTTATTACAAGCTCATTTAAAAGCAATAAGGTAATGTGCCAATTTTTCTATATGTGGATAATAATCCATATTACGCTATAGATGGTGATCTTGGATAATGGAATGGAAGTTGCGTGAAAATATGTCAATAAATTTGTTTAATAATGCATTCAATAGGCATTATTATTTAATCAATTCATAATTATATATGAATACTTTTTTTTTATATTAAATAATACGTGATTGGATGCATTTGGACTAATTATGCAACAAATCGGGTTTTATTATGTAAGATAGGTTTATGTGTCCTAGTTTTTGTGAAAATGGAATTTGTATGACAAATGACGTCTTCAATGGAGGATTATGGTATTTATTCTTAATTTTGACGTTTAATCAAGTAGACGTTTATATTTAAGAATTTTTCGTAAAAGTCTTGTTTTGGTTCAAATAAATAAATTAAGAAATATTTAGTTCAATCTTATTTATTCTTGATAGAGAATAAGTTTTTTTTTTTGTTGGTGGGTTAAATTTGCACTAAATTCCTTGTAGTTCTTTTAGGGGAACTCAGATCTTTCATGTAGACCTTTTTCTGAACTCTTATAGACAGGTTTCTGGTATATTCTTAGTAGGAGTCTTATCCATTTCCATTTTCTCCTCTCTACCGTTTGCTCTGTCTTTTTCGATGAACAGAGTTCCATATATGTAATTTATTTAGTTCAGAAAATCTTTAATATATCTTATGCTTAAAGTTTTGTTGAATTTAGTTTTTATTTAGAAAATCAAATAGAAGTTTTTTTCACTATTACTATAATTTTTTACCTATGCCTCTTAATTGTAAGGTCGGCACTCTAGCCATAATGCATTCAAGTTTTAGTTAACCTTTCTAATTTAAAATGAACTGTCACTTTAAAAAAAAAATCCTTTTATAACGTCCCTACTATTTCAATTCTTACTAAGCGTAAGCTGACGACTTAATCACTATAGAAAAGAAATTTTTCAAACGAATCGGCAGAAAATATTAAAATCTTAGTTAGAAAATCCCATTAAATTTTTCTATCCCCGAAAAATTAGGCGCCCTGCTGTCATAAGTTTCTTGAATGCGAATTTAATAATATACAATTTACAAAATTACCTCTTAAAAAATTCAGAAGAAAACTTGTATTTAAATACTTCTCCAAGGTAAACTATTCAAATGAAATCATCTGCGATGCTTTTGCAATATAAATCCTACACTTTCTTGTAATCATTTATCCCACACTAAAAATCAGTCTTCGAAAATAGTTTTTTTTTTCAAATAGAAAAGATTTTTCTACTATTAAGTATAAAAAGTACATATACAATCTCTTAATCTATGACTTGGTATGAATTATTTAGTGAATACCATAACCAAAGTACTTAAAAACTTTAACCGCGTACGTATGCATCTTTCCATAATGTGTCACTTTGAGTATATCCCACTCTGTATATGCTACCAACCACACAAATATTTACAAAAAACAAAATTCTAAGTGTTAGCTTTTTCTTAAAACAACAACTGCTTTCCCCCGTATTAGAAAAAAAAATTCTTCTATACTATCAAAGTTGATAGAAAATTTATTATCACTTATAGAAAAGAGTCAGATAACAAAGATAGAAAGAGAAAGTATGATAAAAAAAAATAAAAAAAGGATAAGAGAAGATTCCAAAAAAAAAAAAAAAAAAACATAAAACAAATATTATACAACATTTATTGTGTCTGGCAACTTAATCAAAGGTAAAAAAACAAAAGATTATTTCAAAGATGATATGAGATGATCATGATGAAAATGATATAAATGGATGGAATAATGGTAAATGATATTTTAAGTAATCTCTTTAAAATTACATTTATAAAAAACTCTACATGTGTTACATTTTGTATATACCGTGTATCAAAATCTCAACAGAACCCCATTTATACGACCCCACAGAACCCCATTTATTTTTTTATTCTGCTGCATCATAAGAAAACCAAACTACTCTGCCACCTAAGCGTTTTAGGTTATATCTATATGTTTTTTGGTTATGTTTCTTTTGATGGAATGATAAATGAATTTCGCCAACGTTGATTGGACATAAAATATGCGCGATAAATAAAAAAAAAAAAAAAAAAATAGAATAAAAGAAAAGAAGAAAAACAAAAAAGCAACTGTGAATCTTGATGAATTTTTTTTGCTGCACATACAAAAAAACAAACATAAAGTTTTATCTCAAGTATTTCAAATATATGCAGGGTAATGAACATAGGGATCCTGTCTTTTCATTTGTTGTTGTTGTTGTTGTATTCTAAAGAACACAATACCTCTGATTGTTAAGACAATAAAAACAACAACAACAATCACAACAAAAGCAACATATGAAATAAATAAACAGAACAGAAAAAAGTTTATAATATTATCGTGCATATATGTGTGCATATATGTATGCAGAAAAAAACAAGTGATGACAAAAAACCAAGGGTTTTTAAAAAAGCACATTTTCAAAATAATATAGTGTTTTATACTAAGTATTTTATCGGAATATAATGTTCAATCTTCAATATTAACGTTTAATTAAGGAAATATAATATACGTTGGTAACTAAGTTACTGCTTACTTATAAAAACAGTAAATTTTTTATTTTAAAGTTCTAATAGTCCTTCAATGGGGAAGGTTGCCAAATTTCTCAAGGACCTAACTTCCTCTAACAATTTAACATTTACCAGCTGTCGTTTGCCGTTTTCAGATTGAAAATATATCTAACAGAACTCTTGTTATAACAATTTAAATATAGGCCTTTTTCCAACTTCGGGGGGCTGTAACCCCGTAACAGGTGGGGCTACAGAAAAAAATTCTTCTACGAAATTATTTTTTTTGCAAAAACTACCCATGGCTAAAATTTCTTTACTCTATTTCAAACGGTGTAAAAGTTTTTGTAAACATATGGACGGACGGACAGAGTGAAGCTATATAGGCACATTTTTACAAAATTTTTTGAAAATTTGCTAAAAAACTGAAAAAATGCAATAAAAAAATGAAATGAATATGGAAACGCTGAAATTGAAACTCAAATGAAATGGAATAAATGAATTCGATGATAATGATGATGAAAAGTGTGATGTGATGTGACTAAAAAAGAACAATAAAAGTAACAAAGGTATATATATAATACATATATACCTAATATTTTTTTTGAATTGAAACTGAAAAAGAAGCAGCAACTCAAAAGCAGAAAATATATAATGGTGAAATCTAATTGTGATGAATTGTTGTGCTTTATTGTATTATGCATATTTTATTATATGTGTG
Source organism: Dolichopus griseipennis (assembly GCA_963082915.1). Classification (NCBI taxonomy): domain Eukaryota; kingdom Metazoa; phylum Arthropoda; class Insecta; order Diptera; family Dolichopodidae; genus Dolichopus; species Dolichopus griseipennis. The sequence continues at coordinate 11,574,807 of OY720444.1, forward strand.
ATATGTGGGATGAGGTGGTTTTTTTTTTTAAATGATGCATACAATAATATCTGGAATATGTTACCTGGATACTGTTTTTTTTTTTTTTTTGATTGAAATTTAAGAATAATAAAAAAAAATGACAATAAAAAACCAATTTTGTCACAGGTGTGGCACAATAGAAATATTTAGACTTTTATTTCATTGACAGTGGGGGTCAATTTGGTTTTAAATTGAAAAATTATCCCACAATTATTATAAGCTTAAAAATAAGAATTGTATAATTATTGTAATATTATGATGACATACATATTTTGTTATAGTTTTTGGTAATAATTGAATTGGGTCTCATTGTATTTATAAAGTGCAATTAATAGAGTTAGATAAGTGGGTTAAATAGAAATTGGTTTTCTTTTTCGAGGATTCATAGAAAGTATCGAAAGCCACCCAGAATATATTTACGGATATCATCTGGTTAGTGTTTGCCTTTAACCAACTAAAACCAAACTTGAAAGAACCTTAAATAAATATTAGTTTTTAGAATTTGAATTGGGAAAAGAAATTAGGGATAGATTTTGAGAATTATGGATGGATTAAATTTCCAATATCAGTAAGAGGTATATGATTGTCTTCTTCGTGCCTACAACAAACATCTCTTCAGCAAATTTTAAGTTAAAATTTCTAAATCCCTTTAAAAAAAACTTTAAGTTGAAAATAGAAATATGAATAAGGCTTTGCTGAAGCTCACGAAAAACTCTCCAACAGCTAACGGGCAATCCCATAGGTAGGAATGAGTTAAACAGCTGAATTTGATTTGAATAATTTATTACAGGAAGAAGAAAAAACCATAATATCAGTGCAACGGCAGTAAAAAATAATAAACACAGACTAAATGGAATCATTGAACTTTAAAATACGCAACAAAAATTAAATCAATCATCTTAAATTAAATTACAAACCATTTCCGGTTACATATCAGCTTACAAACAAAAACCAAAACTAAATTTAAAGATAAGATATGATATCTTAAATCTGAAAATAATTGTCTTATGACATTTCAACTTATCATATGTAATTCAGAATTTTGCCAATTTGCAAAAACAGGGGATATAAAACTGTTTAATAAGGAAATTTCATATAATTCTTACTTTGCAATTTAAAATAATTTAAGAAGATCATCTTGCGCATCAGATAAGATTTTAATTTAAAAAATTAAAAATCAAGTCAATGAATTCCATTAAAAGATAATTTTGAGGCACTCATAATATTTAAACACTTTATGAGACATAAACCACTAGAATCATACACTGGATTCATATACTCGAATCACATATCATATACCACTGGTGGTTATATAAGTTTATGAAAAATAATTAATGTTGTAATTATTTAATTTGGAATTCAAAAAAATTTTTTCGTATTTAAAATCCTACACTAATTTTGAATTTAAAAAAAAAAATGTAAAACCATTCAATTAAATTTAATAGATTCATTAAATTGTATTATGCATTTTTTTATTAAAAAAAAAAACCCGCATTCAAACAGAAAAGCAATTCAAAAATAAAAAACCTATAAATCCTATTAATCATCAAGAAGATCCCTAACAAATTTACCTAATGAGGTGGAAACAAAATGTTTCTAATATATTTTTTAATTCTGCATTGGTATATAATGCAATCTACCATTTGAAAATATTTCAACATATTAACCATATGTTGAAAAGTAAAATTATTAAACACGGCTTTATTATTGTGCATTGTCTTCATTTATTTCTTTTTGTTTCAATAAAAATTTGATAATTTTTTGTCTCTGTTTTTCTGGTGCAGCACTTTAAAATGTTTTTTATATAGAAGCTAGACAATATGTCAACCAATTAATTGGAACAAATTTCTCACAAAATATATTGTCGGCAAAAAAAAAAACAACAAAAGTAACACCATCGTCAAGCATCATTTGCTAATCGATATAATGTATGTTATTTACAATAAAGAAAAAGAAAGTCAATAAAATTTTTTCAATTTAAAGTTAATAAATCGTGATTAGAAAAAGAAAGAAATACATACATATAACATAACATGTGTTTTTCATTTCGATATTCCAGTTTTGTGTGTCTTGCAATTACACAATTGGCGGCATATATAACTAACAAGTAGAATTGATTTTTTTTTTTCAGAATTCTTTATCTTGAAAATAAAAACAGTCTTAAAACAATTTATTGTAATTGAATAGTTAACGGTATTTCCCCTCCGCTTACTAAATGGAGTCGCTGTGAAGTTCACAAAGATATTTTATCGGTCGATTATATTTTAGATTTGTATTTTATTTTAAAATCAATTTTGTTTAATTTTTTCGAGACTCTTTGAGTTAAAAATTTACTTTTCGGGGTACAGGAAGAAATGATTCCATTTTGTGTGTCTTGCAACACAAAAAGTTCCCGACATATTTAACTAACAAGTAGAATTGATTTTTTTTTTTTAATTTTTTATCTCGAAAATAAAAACAGCCTTCAAACAATTTAATAGTTAACGGTATTTCCCCTCTGCTTTATTTAGTTGAATGGCTGCAAAGTTCACAAAAATATTTTATGGGTCGATAATATTTTAAATTTCTATTTTATTTAAAAATCAAATTTTTTCAGAAACTTTTAGTTACAAAGCGAAATTTCGGTGTAGGGAAGCAAGGGTTCTGATGTAAAATGTATTAATGAAATTTTTAATCAAAAATATTTGTAAAATGAATTACTTTATCATTAGAAATTAATCAATCTAGCCATTATGCAATATATGCAATTTAATTGAATTATATGTAAATTTGTTATTGTTATTGGGGATTTTTTTTAAATTATGTGGGTGAATTATTAGTTGATTAAATTTTTCAAAGAAAGAAAGAAATTGATTTGATTAAAATGATTAAATTATTGTTTCTATGAACTCATAGTTAATTTTTGGATTAGGAGTAAAAGGCTTCTTTTATTTGATGTGGGTTATTTATTAAAATTTGATATTTATTAAAAATACATATATTAAATTTTGAATTGCTGCTTTTTTAATAATGTTTACTCATTCTTAAATGCCTCGACGTGCTCCAATCCCTGGGGAGAATTAATTTCTTTTAACTTTGCCCCTAAAGTAATTTCTATTGTTAATAACTCCCTCTTGACGAATAGTTTATTCCTCCATAAATGATTTTGATTACTTCATTTACTACTTGAACGGATCAATGACCTATTTTACTTTTTTTAAGCAGAGAATGATCTAAATAACTTTTACGTAGATATATTTTAACCCTACGTGACTTTTCGGGAAATTCTTTTATTTTTTAAAAACCATACAAGGATACTCGAAGAGATCAGAGAGCATTAGCCTGAACGTCCTGGGTACATCTATAAAAATACGCGGTATTAACCCACATTTCCTAGAAATTTAATTATTAGGCATATTATGCTTAATACGAGCTCTGAAATAGTTTAAGGAAAAATTGAAGATAAAAGAGGTAAAAGAGGAAACAATTAACATGGCTAAGCAACATTAAAACCTAGAGAGGGGTCAGCAAAAATTGGAGATAGAATCCGTTCATCAACGAAACAAAACATCATTCTAGAAATCCCTGCTAATATCGGTTGTCCGCTGATATCCAATAACAGATAGGCAACAAAAGAAGAAGAAGAAGCAAATAATGTTTGAAGCAACTAAACTTTGTGGCTAGCAAAGACATCTTAAACCAACTAAATGTTTTAATATTTTAGTGGTTGCAGTTTCTTAAGAGCATTAAAGTTAATTACATGTTAGAGGCTATATGTTTCATAAAAGAAATACTTTTTCTAAGTATTATACATATTAGAGTATAGTTTTAGGAGTAAAATAACTTGCTTAACACTAATATTCATATTACGATTTTCCTAACTGTAACCATAAGAACGCTTCCTATATAGACAACTATATATTCAAACCACTGTAGCTGACCAAAACCCCACAATTTTTTTTAAATTAGATATAAATTAAATCGTATCTACTTTAAAATATACCGACAAATTGTGTTTGTTTAAAAATAATGTTAACATATTATTCTGTACATTTACAACATTTTGTTTAAAATTCCAATTATTTGAAAAGTTTTTCTTTTCCCTCACACAAAAACAAAATTAACAAAACTTTTTAAATAAAACTTTTAATTTAATTTTAATTTACAATTTAAAACAATTTTTACCAGAAAATTTTTAACGTTTGGATTTCGTTTCTTCTAAAATTAAATCTGCAAGAATGAGAACCCATGGAAAAAATTCAATAAAAACAGAATTACAAAAGTAACCAATGCAAGTAACAAAAACACCAAAATGATGGTCTGTTTCAATTTTTTTGAGTTTTAATGGTCAATAAAATAATATCTAAAACAGAAGTTACTTTAGTAAAAACTTTATACATAAGCTCATTGAATCTGAAATAAACAAGAAGAAAAACTTATATTTTTTATTTATCTTTAATGTAAAAGTTCATATTAATTTTAAGTTCTTTTAACCCTGCATTTCTTGTGAAGCATTATACTGAATCTGTATTGCAGCACAGTTGAATCTACATTACAGGACAAGAGACTCAAAAGTCCCCTTGACCCAGAAATTGAAGTTTGTTTAGAAGGCGAATCGTTAAAGTTATAAACAAAAAGTCTTCCAAATTCCTTTATTTAAAAGATAGTGTACGACTTTAACATACCAAAACCACAATCTTTTTTGAAACAAACTTTAGAATGGAAACTGTGATACAAATTAATCTTGGTTTAAAGATAAGGGACATGAAATTAAGGGACTATGGAAGTTGAGGGAAACATGAAAATAAAATTACTTAATTTTTAGTCAGGAGCATCACTAGGAAATTATGTCGTAGCTATAATTGGTCCTAAAAAACAGCCTAACACCATTACTGCAGTGCCAGCAATCGATCAGGAGCTCTCATTTAATCTGTCTTTTTCGCATTTTGACTAAAAATTCTTTGGAGAATTTAGAATTAAACAGAACTCCAGGGTTAAATTAAAATCATTGAAAAGTTTTCTGATCTGTCTTTCATAATATAATTGAAACTTCATAAGAAAATGTGAAGTTCCAATTATCTCCTTTTACAACATATAAAACTGAATCCCAGAGTTATATTGTTCATAAAATAAAAATAAAATTTATTTTGGAAATTTTTTTGAAATGAAAATCTTACAAAACACTTGTATTTCTGCACTCATGTAGTGTAGTTGTGTAGTGTTTAAAAAAATCTTTTTTCAGTGTGGTTTATTTTAAGAAACCCAAAAAATTTTCACATAAACCTTATATAAAAAAAAATTAAAAGAATTATCTATATGGAATAAATTTGATATGAAAACCTCTAAAACCAAAAGTTCTTTAACATTAAAAAAAAAATTCTTTAAACTTTTGCGCTAGTTTTTGTTTTAAACACATATGATATCTCATTCATAATAAACTTTTCTTTATTTCGAGTTCAATTTTGTATATATTTTAGTTCATTACCATTCATTACCATTGAATAAAGTTTTTAGTTTAAAGTCGATTCTCTTTTCGGTAAATTAATATTCTTTAATGAAACCTTCTTTTTTGTTAATTTTTACTTTGAATCCCAATTCTGTTTTTTAAAAAAAAAAAACCCCAAAAGCTTCCGCCCGTCTGCTGCCCAATCCCTTCTTCATTATCTTAATACTTTTCACCCAATTTGGCAAACACAGTTAATTCAAAATTCTCTTTGATGTTTTAAGGTAATACTATGATATGTAGTCGGAATCTCAATATTTCCATAAAAATTCCTCAAAATGCTTCTGCCCCTCTCCCACCATTCCCTTCTTCAAAATCGTAATATGCACTCTTTACCCAGTTTAGGATTTAGTTAATTTAAAATTATCTTTAGTTCTTCAAAGAAATACTAAATCATGTTTGTAGTACAAAATTTCTATCCAATCCTTCCGTCTCACCTTGCTTCAGTATTGCAATTAAGCATCTATAGAATTTTTAATATTCAACCGTACCTTTAAATTCGTCTGAAGTTCTTTTAACCTTAATTTGTTTTCCTTTTCTCTCGACATTTTAAATGAAATTTTCATTAAATTTTCTTGTTCAAATTTTTCCAAAAAATTTTCAAAAATTTTCCAATTCGTTTTCGAAATATAGTTGTTGCAGTTTTTAAATAAAGAATACAAAAATCAGGTATCCAATATGTTTGAAGTAATTTCAATTAAATTTTTTTATATCTTTCTACTTAAAAACTTTACTTTATGAGTTTTCATTTCTTTGGCCAATTTTTGGATCAATTATTTGATCTCTATCATAATTTTAATTTTTCTTACATAATATCCGTTCAATTCAGAGTAAATTTTTCTACAAAAATAAATCATTTTAATTTGAATTAAATTGTAAAAAAACTGAATTAAATTGAATTGAATGAAAAAAAATAGAAAACTTAAGTGCATTAAAAAAACTTATGGCATAAACGAATAATAAAATGTAATTATTATGTAAAATTCAATTATTAAAATGCATAATCAGATAAACCACTTGAACGAATACTAAAGTGTATTCATATGTAGAAAAATTTGTAGAACAAATATTAGAACACATTTTTATACTTAAGTCTACAGATGAATTCTTGAGATTCTTGATTTTTTACTTCAGATTATTTCAATTATGAAATCTAAATTTAATTTAGATTATGTAATCAAAATTGACATACATTATACTTATTTGGCTTTTTTTTTTGATATATAGGGTTGATGCAACAAAGATTCTCTTCTGTTAAATTGTATTCAAAAGTATTCTTACGTAGATATTACAGATTATTAAAAAATTGAAAAATTTATATTTAAAGCTTCCCATGAGAAGCTGTGTCGGTCTAAAACTTGGGAAACTGAAGCTCTAGATCTGTTTTCAGGTTTAGCAAATAGTGTCGGACCTTAAGGTAAACCTTTGAGATCTTAAGAGTGTGAAATCAAAGTCAAAAAATTAATTTCAAAAATAAAATTAGGACTTGTTGTAGGACCCTGGGCCAATTGTTTCATTACTTACTTACTTATTGGCTGGATTTATTTGAATACTTATCTGGAACTCCTGCTGAAGCATAGAGCATCAAATTGTTTCATAAGTACTCGAAACATGTATTAAAAATTGACGTAAGAGGAGTTTGTAATCGACTGATATCCCTAATCCTAATAGACGTATTCCATCAGCTATAAATAACAATATTTTTAAAAAATAAAGATTCATCAAAATATAAAAAAGTTATACATCTTAAACTATAAGTTTCAAAATTCCGCAATAATGCAGTAAATGCGGTAGGTTTTCAAGTAAAAGTAATTAGCTTTGAACTACTTGTAACTTCTCTCAAGCACTTGAAAACTGGTCTCACCGAGGCCTGAATTATATTTAAAAAAAGGTCATTAATAAAAATTATACTTTGACAGGATATCATATAAAAATACTTCATTATAAAAAATTACTTAATTATTAAAGTAATTAAAAAAAATTAATTTAAGTGGTTTTTAAAAGTAATTAATTACATTTTGCATTATCTGTTAAACATTGATTACACAAACAGAAGTTCTTTAACAAAACTTGTAATTTAAATCAATTTTTCTCATTTCCCCTTCTCCCATGCCTCCATTACGTCTCTCCTGACATTTTTCAATAATTTACAAAATAATTTAATTATAAAAAACTTATCATAAACAAAACATTATTTAAAAAATCTTAATCTAATTTTCTTTCTTTTTCAGGTAAGAATCAATTTTCATCCATCCTTTTTTTTGGTCCAGATTCAATAAATGTATCTAATTACTGTAAAATAAAGGTAAACTGTTAATGACTTTATATACAACAACAAAAATAAAAAAAAATAGTCCCTCAAGAGAAATTTACTTGAAATTAATGGGTATTTTCAAAAAAAAAAGTATCAATATCAAAAGTAATTAAATTAAATCTGTCAAATTTTTCTTATTATATGTTTTACTTTTTATCTCTGGACATGAATCTAATTTACATCATCATCATCAGATCTTTAATTTAATGATGTTAGATATTATATACTTTTAGATATAAATACAAATTAAATATCTTATAGATTTAAAGTAGTAAGGGGTTTTAATTTACTGTCATTATCACTTATATATTGAAATATATTTCATCAGAAAAAAAAACAAGAAAGATACAAAAAGAATAAGAAAAAAAAAATAAACATAACTATCAGTAACAGCAACATTGTAAATTGTAACAACAAAAGTAACAATAACAACATAAAATAATATTAAATTACATATAAAGTAATTTCAAGAAAATTGTAATAAATGTCCTAAAGTTATTATCAGATCAAGATTTTAATCAAAAAGAAATTGCCCCAGTAATAAAATTTACCTTTATCTGAAGAAAAAGAAATTGTATCTTAAGATAATATAAATGTTTTAATGTTATTAAATACATCTTAAAACTACTTGGGAGTTTAACATTTGAAATATTTATTTAAAACATTTTAAACTAATAGCTTTTAGCAATTGATTTCATTATTTTATTTATTTAATATCATTACCAATACGGCTGTGAAAGTGTTAAGGAAATACCGTTATTTAAATGGAAAAAAAAAAATTTTAGAAAAATAATAATATATGCTTTGAAAAGTTATTAAATCTTAAAAACTAATGTAGTATTCAATTAAATGTGACAAAAATACTCTTTCCCCACCATTTAACTCCAAATTGGAGGGCACAGAGACTTAGATGCTGGCAACAAAAAGGTTCTTCAAATCTCAATTATTCTTCATTATAAGTTTATAGGTGAAACCTAGATGTGCAGAATCTTTTAACTAAATATAATACTATTTTAGAGAAACAATTATTATCTATTTATTTCGGCTTCTATTCCCTTTGAAGCTTATGTGCTTCAATACAACTGCGGCAACTGATTCTTTTAGGTTCCTCTATACAGAAGACTCCTCCCTATTTCCTCTAGATCTTTTAAAATCAATTCGAATAACATGTATATAAAATGACCGCCATGTTTCAACATGTACCTTTGGTACAGACAGGCTTATTAGCCAAACAGTTAAAAATTATTTTATTTTTGTTGTTCTGTGGCTATTTAGGCTGCCCTCCGCGTTTCTACAATATACCAAAAGCTCCTATAGGATTAATAAATATTTTACTATTCATTAATTTATCATTCATTTATTTAGTCATTCTTTGAATCAATTATCAATAATTTAATTCAATTGTAAACAAACTCTAATAAATATAAATCTCATTCTAAAATTCCAGAATATTCTTACATTTTTATTTTAAAACTCCCTCTGTTTGCATTTTAATAGTTACCAAAACAAATCTATTTTAATATTTTTTTTTTTTGAAAACTTTCACCGAATATTATTCTAGATTTAAATTAGAGCTGTATATACCTACATCAAAATATTAAAAGAATTTTATAATTCCATTTTTACAGCCTATAATTCCAAATAAATCCGATTTAGATATTTAAATTGTTCTCATTAAAATTCTTAAAAGTTTTAAAATTTCGAAACCGTGACCACCATTAACTTTAAATTCTTACTGTCTTTTAATAAAAATATTTAAATTATTATCGTAATTAAAATTAATGTCACCCAATTAATTTTAAAGAATATAAAAAAAAAATTACTACATGAACTTCCGAATCGTCTACTGAATCACCTCATGGTATTCTATGAATCAAAATAAAGAGTTTTTTTTCAAAAATTTACAGTTATAATTTTTGAACCATACAAGGAATCAATTTTTATTTTGAAAATTTTTTATAAATACCTTTTCCATATTGGAATTTAAGTTCTAAATTGTATTAAATCATGAAAGAAGGTATATGTGTGGTGAATATTTCATGTGGTGGACTACTAATTGGATTTAATTTCTCAGTAATTTATTATTCATAATTAGGCAAATTCAAGTTAGTTTTTTTTTGGAAAAATATTAAATTAAATTAGTAATAGTGAGGAAAAAAATTACTTAAAAGAAAAGTAAATTAGTAGTTTTTTTATCTATAGTTAATATGAGGTACAGAATTTAGAGACAGTAATCTATAACCTATTACCATTGCGGACTAAAATTGTCTAAAATTTAACTTCAACAAAATTTCACATATCCACTAATTGTTCCTAGATTTCCTGAAACCCTATAGGGGCATTCCATATGTTTGTTTTTGTATCTGTTCTCTTTAGATCTATCCGAGTTCCATAAGAGCTATCTATCGAACATTATTAAATATTTTAAAACTACTTGGAAGTTAAAATTTGTAAATATTTAATTAAGTAATTTTCAGCTTAAAGCTTTGAGCAATTTTTTTTATGATTTCGTTTGTTTAATATCATTACCAATACGGCTGTAGAGGTTTTGAGGAAATACCGTTATTTTAATAGGAGAATACAAATTAAAAATTATTATAAATTAATAATTAAAAACTTATTTAATCTAAAAATCTGGTAAATTCTAAAAGTGACTAAGTAATTTTCTTTCTTCACTATGTAAACTCCTGTTTAAACTTAATATTGTTTGATTATCGAAAATCCTCTAGCAATTTCAAAGCTGAGATCACTTTGATTCTTACAATCTTTCTGCTTCCAAATTTTGTAACACATTAACTTTTGGAAGGAACTCATATTTTTTTTTTCCAACTCATTATTATAATATTCTTTAATTTGCTTTGCGCCTAAAATTTTTCTTATTTCTTTTTAAGAAATGTCCGCTCTAGATCTACATGTGCCTCACTAAGGATATATACAGGTTTACAATTACGAGATCACAACTACAGTGGATATCTTGTTTAAAAAAACTATCTAGACTATTGAAATTCTTAAAACAAATTAAATCATAAATTTAGAGATAAATTTCTAAATAGAATTATCTAAACTAACTTCAGACTTAAATTCCCTTCAATCATAATTCCATTCCTTTAAGTTTACATAAATTATTATAGTGTAAATATTTCGTGTTCTTTGGATTTTTTTTTTTTTCGTGTTTATTGCCTCCAACAAAATTATTATTTTACTTGTGTGTCACGTGAATTTTTTTTTTTTGTTATTTTTTCTTTGGAGGAAGCCTAAAATTCAATTATTCGGAACTTTGAGTTTCAATGTTGTTTCTCTAATGTATGTCTGCTTATACCTTGGTAAACACTAAAAAAAAGCACGAAATTTAAAGAATTGGAGGAAAACAAAAAAAACATGTACAAAAATTTTAAACTCGGTACAAAAAAAAATTTAAAAAGCAAATAAACTCAGTAGCAAAAAAAAAGTTCTATTGTTTGCTATGCGATATGTCTTGAATTTTAAAATGGACTTCCCTATGTATATTTTTTTTTATCGCACCCACCATTTTGAGGGTAGGGGAGGTTAAATAAATATCTTAAAGTTTGTTAGTATTTTGTCTACGTAGTCTCAATAAAAAAAAAATACAAAAAATTTTTTTTAAAACTTTTTTCATAGCGTCGGATTCATGTTTTCTTTCCTATTTTTTTTTTTTTTTTTTTTTTTTTTTTGTCACTTTAGGTGGTAGATTAACCCTTTGTTGGGTGTTGGGTGGTGGTAGGAAATGAAGTGAAGAAAATTTAGAAACTTATTTGAATATAAATTTATCTTTTTATTTAAATCGGAGGAACATTTTTTAAAAAAAAAATTGCCCAATCATTATTATAGGGTTGAAGGGAAAATTGTGGTAAAAAAGGGACGGATTTAAATTTTTTTGAGCAATTTATCATTTAGTTTTTTCTTTTCATTATTATTTTCTTGTTTAATTAAATTTGAAGGAAAATCTTTGGGAAATTAAATAATAAAGAAGAGAAAAATAAATTTATAATGATGAATTGAATTTTTTTAAAAGTTTTTGGAAGTTTCTTGTTGTTTATACAGTCATAACGGATGATTGAAAAATTAAAATAAAAACTGTCGGAGGGGTATCAGAGAATGGACAGTGATTTGATATAAAAGTTGACTTGGGAGCTTCTTCACAGTAACTGTTAATTTATATTATAAATCTTTCTTTTATTTATCACTTTATATCTCTCAATTATCTAATTTTTATTAGAAATATATTTAAAGTAATAAAATTAGAAATTAGAGACACGCTCCAGGCAGTATGTATACAAGGCTTCCATTATATCGTCTAGCCATCTAATAGTGTTTTAACAGACGTCTATCTTTAATTTCTATCTTCAAGTTTAGTCCAAGACTGTTTCGAAAAACAAAAGATTCTGGCAAGGGAATATAAGATAGATCTGATGTGAGAGCTAAAATATATAGAATGGTAGCCGATCGTCTTGCAAATAGCGTTCAATAATATTTTTATATTCAATTCATATCCACTTAAGGTTACCCGTGGTGCATATTACAGTTAAAGAATAAAAAATAAAACTATTGGCCTTAGTCACCTAACCCATGCCTTTTATAAGTTTCTGCACGATCTAATATTCTTCTTAATTAAGGTAACTGGGGCTTATAAAGACAAGTATGTGAGCCTCTCGCAAAAATTTTCTATAAAACTTCAATATATCTTAATGGATTTCTGTTCTACATTAGATTATTTCAAGTTTAGTACAAAAAAAAAAATATTAAAAAGGAAATAGGAAACGGAATTGTTAAAAGATACACATCTAATTTGAAATATTTCAAAAAATTTCTTACAAAAAAACTTTAAACTTGTATTTACAATTTATATAAAACATAAATAACTTAAAATATTTTTACAAGTTACAAAAATTACCATCAAACACCATTTCGTTTTTTACTTTTAAAAGAAAATTATTTTAAATTTCACTAAGTCATTCTACACAATTTAATTTTCACTTTGAGATATCTTGTCTGTGTGTGTGTGTAGACATGCATTCCATAATATGAATAATAAATATTTTCCAAACTAACAACCTTTTGTAACTTCCAATGTCTTATTCAAAAATGAAAATAAAAACCGCGAATTAAAATGTCAACCATAAAATTGCACCTGAAGAAAATATTTCTTTTGAAAGGTAGAAAAACTGTATATAATATTAATGTGCCACTAAGTTCCGTCTCAATGTCTTTAGAAACAATTTTATGCATCCCTATTTAAGTTAGAATTCCACTATACTGTTATCGTAACGGCAACATGATGGGAATATGACGGCAACGTGTCACTATCGTGCTGTTATTACTACTCCCTTTCTTATGAATATATTCACATTGGACGGGAACCATATCGACAACGTCGGACCAGTTCGGAACACCGTTGATCAACTTTGCGATTTCTGTACCGGGAGGGTAATCAATCTCGTTCCAGCACCGTTACTAGCGTCGAAGAGCTGAAACAACAAAGTAAATTAAAAAAAATCCATGTCGTCAACGCCGCCACTTATTTTAGTATAGTGTGGCTACAATGTCGTCGACATTTTAACGTTATCCTCACGATGGCCGTTGTATTGTTATTCAACCTTTATATTTTCCATATATTTTGCTACTGTCATGAAAAAATATTTATTAAAAAAAAAATAACGAAAACTAACTGTTTATTTTATCAGTTACTTATACAAAAATTGCATTAACTCATATGCATGTATACACTTTATAACTGTAAATGCTGATAGTATAAATATTTTACAAAATTATTGTTGAAATAATTTGTATTTTTTCTTATCATAGATAAGCTACATGGATGGCATGCAAATAACTTAGTTTTTGTTTGTTATCAAAACATTCAATTTTTATATACCTTTCTCTGTTACTCTTTAAACTTATTTTAAATGTACAACCCTTTATATTTTTTAATATCTTTAATAATAGTGTTGGCAATCAATAAAACTTTTTTTTTTAAGAAAATAGTTATTTGTTGTACTTGGGGAGGATAATTTACTATCACTATTCGATTAAAAGAGGGCGTTATTGTTGTTTTTGCTTCCTTTGTTTTTTGTTGTTTTTTTTTTAATATACACATGTCTTGTAAGATTTAATGTTTTAAAACTGTACATATATTCAGGGGTAGGTGAAGAGATATATTATGTATGTATGACAAAATATTTTCTTGACAGTTTTATTAGCCATCAATTTCAAGTTAAAATAATAATACATATATAAGTAAAAAGAAACTTTTTACATTTACTTGTAGTTAATCTTTTATTTTAGTATTTTATTTTAGTTTTTTTTTTTCATATTACAAGAGTGATGTGGGTAAATATTGTTGCTGTTGTTGTTGTACTAAAATGGCAAACAAATCAGTCCTTTTTCCTTGAAGCAATTTAGGAAAGTTTAAAATTTACAAGTGAATGAAACAAAAAGGGAAATACATTATATCTATTGGTACAATGGATATGTCAACAGAATTCGTAACGGTATTTCCCCAAAAACTATAATGTATGGTATGTGGCGGACTTAGAAGTGAGTTTTAATATTGAAAGAAAATTAAAATAAAGGAGAGTGAGGAAATAAAAATTTACATTTACAAGGCAGTCCAAATTTACTTGGGATAACTTGTAATGCTCCAATATCGAGAGAGGACTTCAAGTTGAGAAATATTTTCTTATTTTGTGACAAATTACAGTAGATGTTCATTTTTTTGTTGGTGCTAGCTCCAGTATACTTTTAATTTTAAAAAAGTATCTCTGTATCTCGGTTTATTAAAAAAGTAAAAAAACGGAAGGGGGGAAGGATTTTGTCAATTTAAACAACAAAACAATAATTTTGGCATGTAATTTTTAAAAGAAGAAGAGAAGCAAATGGGAAGCAATTCAAAAAAATGGAAAGGTGGAGTACAGAAGATCTTGGAGATTGTATCTTCCTTCAAAGAAGTTCTCTGGTATAACTTGTAGCGGTACATATTAAATTCTGTAAAAAGCAAAAAAAAAAAATTTAAATATTTTATCAAAGTAATGATGAAAAAATAAAGATAAGAAATTCATGCAAATAATAAATGAATCTTTTAAAGATGTATCTTGAAAAATATCTTTTTTTTTTGTATATCTATAAAATAAATTAATGGTGTTGGTGTGTGGAGAGTGATTTTAATAAATTGTATATGGTATTCTACTGTTTCTTGTAGTTCTGGTATATGGTTTTATGGTTTCTGGTATTGGTTTAAAGTCATCATCATCGCTGACTAATAATAATGATATTGATTGTTATAATGATCATTAAGGATAGGGGTGAGGTATATGTAAATGCGATGCGATGATATGGGCACTGACCGCAAGGATTTATCTCTTACATTTTTGTTTTTGTTACTTTGTTATTTTTTAATATTAAGTTTAGGTATGTTATTTGATTGTTTTTGGTATTCTTATATTTTAATGGTTTTATGTTTGTTCTAATGTTAGTTTTTTTTTTTTTTTGAAGTTTTCTTTTGCATAATACAATATATTATGCTAATCTGGTGTGATTTAATGGAAATAGGTTAGACAGTTCAATGATTCTTTGCTGCTGTTTTTTTTAAAGAAAAAGTGATTGAATCTAAAAAAAACATAATGGAAGACTATAATATATAAGATTTTATAAATTTATTTAAATTACTTTTATTGGTTCTATATTTGTCTTTTAAGAAAAATTTGTATTTTGCTACTAAGTTTTTTTTAGCACTATGAATTTAAATGAAGTGATAGGGTTGTGGTTTGTATATCATATAAAATAAAATTTATAAGAATCCTTAAAGGAAATTTTAAAATTTATTATAATTTAAGTGATTTTTAAAATATTTTTTCTGGAAAATTATTGGATATTTATAGTTTCCGTATGTTGTAGTTCTTCAGTTCGTAAATAGGTGTATTGAAACATTCTACTGGAAAAAACTGGTAAAAAAGTTTCATAACTAGAGGATCGTGATATACGTCATTTAATAGCATTAAAACTACAAGTTTAGATTTATATATACCGCGTTATTCTAAGACTTTTCGACTAATTGTCTTCAATATCGTCTTTCGATTACTGATGTACCCTGTTAGGCTTTCTTGCAAAACTGCTGCATGTCATTGGACTCTCTTCTACTCTTGTTATCCCAAAACTGTACAGAGATTCGCAGCAGGCAGAAAGTAGATGATTTCCCTTAGCCTTGAAATTCTCCGCTGCAGCTATTGTCCAAGATGTAGAAGATAAATACAATATTTCGTGACACTTATTATCTTAGAGGAATTGCCGTTAGAAAAAAATTTTTTTGGGCCATCTATTATCTAATGAATCCTGATATCTAAGATGGATTAATCAATTTTTAAAACCGATTCTCCGAACTAACTTCCTGACACAAATTTAAGTAATCATAGAGTAATCATTTTAGAGTAGTAATATAGACAAACTAGTAAAGAAAACAACTATAATAAATAATTTTTTCCTCAATTAAATTAGCATTTTGCAAAAATTCTCTTTAATTTTAAATTCTATTATTTGTAAATGACCATTTCCCGTGCAAAATTTTTCTAAAGTATTAAAATGCAAAGAAAAACTGAATTAGAATCAGTCATTTAACTGATTATATTACTATTAATAACTACATAAATAATCTCTAACATCCGTTCATTCAATTTAATTAATTAAAATAAGTACTTTTTAATAATCACTTTTAATATTCTTAATACTTATTTTTTTAGCACATTTTCAAAAAATTTTGTAAAAATGTGCCTATGCTTCACTCTGTCCGTCCGTCCGTCCGTATGTTTACAAAAACTTTTACACCGTTTGAAATAGAGAAAAGAAATTTTAACCATGAGTAGTTTTTGCAAAAGAAATAATTTCGTAGAAGAATTTTTTTCTGTAGCTCTACCTGTTACGGGGCTACAGCCTCCCAAAGTTGAAAAAAGCCCTAAATTTAAATTGTTATAACAAGAGTTCTGTTACATATATTTTCACTCTGAAAACGGCAAATGATAGCTGGTTTCATAAACTTTATAAATTTTTACAAGGGAAATGTTTAGGGTTGCCATACGGTACTAAAACTTAACATTACGCAAAACTCAATTTTCGCAAAATTTTTGGTCACACATATCTTCTGAACGGTTCAAGCTAGGGTCTTGAAATTTTGGGAGAAGTTAGATCCAAAAAAAATAGGAGTAGGAGTTAGTTAACAAAATTTTTTTGTCAAGCCCCCTGTTTAGGAGCTATAAGGGTCCGAAAATTGAAATTATGCTATTTTTAAGCACCTGTAAATTGAATACCTGTCCAATTTTTTTTTATTAATATACAAAATTTAAAGGTCCAACATTATATTTTAACATATGTTAAAGGTTTTTCTTTAATTTAAAAGAAGTTCCTTAAATTGAAGAAATTGTCTCTTAGTTTTACCCATTTTTGCTTAGATAATAAAATTCTAAGTAAAATTCCAAATTTTTGTGTAATTCACAATTTAATTCCTAGAACCTAAAAAATTATATGATGAGGGGAGGGGGGAGTTTAAGTTAGATTCTTGAGAAATTTGGCAACCTTTCCCATTGAAAGGCTATAACAACTTTTAAATAAAAAATTTACTGTTAGCAGTAAATTTTATAAGTCAATAGTAACTATTTCCAAGTAAATATTTCCAAAGTTAAACTCAGTGTATAATACAATATAATTTTGAAAATGTGCTTTTTTAAAAACCCTTGGTTTTTTTTCATCACTTGTTTTTAAATCATATGATAACATATAAAGTTTCATACAGAGCTGTAATTAATTAAAGTAACTATTTAAGAATAAGTATTACATTTGTATTCAATTCATTCATAAACTTAATAATTAAATTGCTATTAAAATGACGTAAAAGTATTTCGATATATAAAAAATAAAATATCAACCACACCTCGTTTTTATGTTTTTATTTTATAATATTCCAGTTTTTTTTTTTTTTTTATTTTATTTTTATTAAATTATGCAAATTATTTGTTTTCAATATTAAATCAAATTTATAGTTCAACAGTCTGTCTTTGTGTTCTTCTGAAATGTCAGAACTGTCAAAAATTGTAAAAATTTCCCACCAAGAATAATATACTACATAATATCCATTTTTAATTTTTAGTTTATTATTTTTTTATTCAATGGACTGTTGGGCACAAATACAATAAAGCTACAATGTGTTTATGAAATATATGGATTCAAAGGGTATTATAAATGTTATATTGCATTCTGAATGGTATTAAAAGAACATTATTAAATTACTATTGCTTTTACATTATTAAAGATACTATTATTAATATTGAAGGCACTCAGCTTTTAAGAAGAAGACTTTGGATAATATAAAATCAATATATTTCAAATAACTCTTGTATTTGTCGAAGTATAAGGGTAAGAAATATTATTTGTGCCTCATAAGCTTGTACAAGAGGTGCAGTAGCATAATCATCAGCATAGGGAACAATTGATGACTTTGCCTTTTTCTGAAACTTTCTCTGTAATGACATGTGGAATGCAGCATAATTCTTATAGTAGTAATGGAGGCAAAAACGGCTGGATCTAAAAATTCAATTTGATATAGACCTATAAATTTTTTTTCATTCTCGTCTTTGAACACTTATCCCACCTTCGATTTCTCCTCTAGTCCTCGATCTCGTCTTTTGTCTTCGATCTCGCTTTTTGTCTTCGATATCTTCTCTTGTGTTAGATCTCTTCTCTTGTGTTAGATCACTTCTCATGTCTTCGATCTTCTCTCTGATCTTCGATGCCTATTCTCGTCTCCATTATGTTCTCTCGTCTTAGATCCCCGCTCTTGTGTACGTTTTGTCGTACCTCTTTTCGTCTTCGATCTTTCCTCTTACCTTCGAACTCTCCTTTTGTCTTCGATCTCTTCTCTTGTCTTCGATCTTCATTCTGGTCTTCGATACCTACTCTCGTCTTCATTATCTTCTCTCGTCATAGATCCCGCTCTCATGTACGTTTTGTCTTACCTCCTTACGTATTCGATCTTTCTTCTGGCCTTCGTTCTCTGCTTGTGTCTTCGATCTTCTCTCTGGTTTTCGATGCCCACTCTCATCTTCTTTATTTCCTCCCGTCTTAGATCCCAGCTCTCGTGTATGTTTTGTCTTCAATCATGATCGAAGGACTATAGTCTGCTTATTTAAATGTCATCGGTCAAAATTAAAAAGAATATGAAGAATATCAACTCAATGATTTTTTATTTAAAATCTTATTGATTTATGTTAAAACTTATTAGAAATTTGTTCTTATATCCACCAGCATCTAATTCGAAATGTCCCTTACAGTTGAATGTAACAACTTTCAAAAATTTTTCTCAATTTAAAAACCAGATTTTTAACGCTGAACTTTTATTTTTTATAATTGATGACTCTGTCAATCGCAAATCAACAATAACTGTATAACATTTGTGTATATGTTTTTTTTGTAAATTTATTATGAATGAATCAATTATTTGGTCCACTTTTCACAGTGTATTTATTATTGATGAAGTGATTTTTTCTGATTTTTTTTTTATTTTTTATTATTTATGTGAAATTTAAATCAGGTCGAGTCGCCGGTAGTGTTGCCATCAGTTTTTTTTTTTTTTTATTTGTCTATCATTATCATGTTATGATTTTTTGTTGTTGTGCTTGTTGGCGGAGATCCAATTTGTTTTTTGTTTTTAATTAGTTCATTTTTAATTGTTTTTATTTTGCACTCATTGCGTATTTTAGTCTATGTGGGTTTCATATATTTTATAATAAATTAAATAATTACTTTCTTTCAAATAATTAATAATTAGAATAATAATAATTGACAGACAAGGTTTTTACTATTTTATGTCTGATTATATGAAAATCAAAGAAAAAAATATAGAAATAAATTAAATGTTGCAATTTTTTAATTTGAAGTGGAAAAACTGATAATTAATTTTAATATTTTTTTTTTAATTATACCACATATATCATTTTATACTAATTTTATGTTTTGAAATCAAAAACCCTTCCGTAATTGTTGGGGTTGCTCCAACTTAATAACTTTTATTCTACATTACTTAATTATAATTATCCGTTGTAGATGCAATTCAAATGCCAAATTAGTCTGTTTATTGTTTTAACTATTATTATTAGAGAAGCTAGTAATACAGTGTGTAGCATATCTTGCATCTGTACCTCTAGTTACTGGATACTGCGCCACTGCTTCTTAGTGTTTCAATAATATGTAGCAATCTTCTTTCACCTACGCTTGAACATTCGCCTAGACTTGACCGTAACTGTTTTGAATTTTCTTCGAATTTTCCACCTGTGCTTTTTCCATCACGATGATGTCTTCGCCTTACTCCAGAGAACCCTTACTCCTGCTAACTATACATCATTTCGTACACTTGCCATATTTACTTCTAGTCACCAGACAATACTCCGCCACTGCTTCAATAATATGCACCAATTTCGTTTCACCTGCACTTGAGCATTCGCCTATTCTTAACTCTAACTTCTTCGTCAAATTTTCCTTCAAGTTTGCACTGGAGCATTAATAAGCGTATTTAGTGAAGTTCCAGTTGCCGATGATTTCTTCGTCAAAGAGGATCAAATAACCGTTCAAAGTTAAATTAAGCTTTTTATTTTTAATGATAGATCAAGAAATTGGAGATGTATCGACGAAATTTTCAATTTATCTGAAACTCATTGTTGGCCAAATGCCAATAGATCAGCTGGACATTGTGATCTAACGTGAGGTATTTCACATTATTTTTATCATAATACTTTGTCTCCTATCTTTTGTTTCTAATGTCTAATGTTTTTCTTTTAGACTCATTTTAAATATTTTTTGAAATTTTATTACTACTACTAGGATACCTACTGAGCAATCTAGTACATCTCATACTAATCTCACTGTATTAGTACGATTCTCTTTTTTACTTGACCCAAAAATTTTTATAACATATTTTAAAGTTTTAAAGTAAAAAATTTTTGAAATAAATTAAAAAAGTAAAAATTATTATCATCCCTATCATAAATTTACAATAATTTGTTAACTTTGTCTCTTTCTAATTAAATTAAAAATTCAGAAAAAGAAAAAAAAAAAAATTTAATGGACAAAATAAACAGTCAACTCAACAAATTTTTAAGCATTTCCTTGCATATTAACTGAAGATAAAAATAACATTTATTATGATAGATGTAGTCTGGTCGTAATAATAAACAAAAATAAAAAAAAAAATAGAAAGAGACAAACGATAATAGGGATCAAGACCGAAGAAGAACAGGAAAAAAAAAATTAAGTCAAAAGTTTAAAATAATAAAACAAAGTTTTTGTTGTTTTTTCTTTGTTATTTTTTCCTTCCTTGGAGTTTTAAGTAAAGTTTTGTTGTGTTTTTAATTCATGTATTGTTTGTTTGTAACTTCATCATTATTATCACTATCATATGGTTTCACCTCACTTGGGTCCACCATAAAATCTACCCTAAAATGAAAATAAATTAAAGAAAAAGAAAGAGAGGAGAACAAAAAACTGTAAACTAAATAATTCCTTCTTGTTTTTTTTGCTGTCTTTTATTTATTTCTTTTTTTCTTAAATTTATAATACACATATATCTATCTATCTCTTTCTTTTATTTATTTAGATTTTTTTATTTTTTAGAAAAAAAACAGGTATGCAATATTTTAATGTGCTTCCCCCCCTTTCTCAACATCCTAATAACATTAGTAAAGAAAAACTTAAACATTAGGTACCTCATAAATACAAAACCACAGGATATACACAAAAAAAGCAAATTCAAAGGATAGTAAAAAAAATGAAAGAGAAAAAGGATGAAAGAAAAAATAAAAATGAAAGAGAAAACAAAGTCCTAAAAAATGACTTCCACTTTTCGCTTGTGTTTTGTTTTTACTATTTGTGCACTCATTCAAAGTATTTTTTTTTTTTGGTCGTCGCGTTAATAAAATCACCACAGTAAAATGCTCCCCAGGTGTGTTAAAAAATAACAGTTATTTTTTTTTTTTGCTTTTTGTAGTTTTTTACCTGTTTTTTTTTTTTGTTTTTTTTCTACCGACAGGTTTTTAGTTTTGTCTCATTTTTTGCTCGTAACATTTTCATTAAGAATTATGAAAAAAAAAATGAACAGTGTTACCATCGATACGAAGATTACTAATTGACATACTGAAAATAGGTTCAATATAATGTGGGCCAATGTAAAAAAGTTTAAATAGAGTAATCTTACAAAAGTTTTAACAGTTAGTTTTATTGGAAATATTGGGTTTAAAGTTACCTATGATTAATCTACTTGCGTGTCCCTTTGCTGGTTTGCAATGCAGTCATGCAAAGATATAGCCTCAATAGTTAATACCGATATCTGATTAATTTTGTGTTGAATGCAGTTTCAGAAGGGCAATAGTGTTAGAGGACGAGTTTTATATAAAATAACACTGAAAAACTTATTAAAGCTATATCAGTCACTATAGTTTAGTCATGTTAGAACCAAATTTCGATAATCTGATTAGAATAATTGTTCATTTAATAGCACAATACAATCGTTTGTCTAGTTTCAATTAATACTCGTATTATCTGAATCCAGTGAAATCAAGTTACTTATTTTCTAAAGACTTCATCGAGCCTTTTAACTCAAAAACTGAAAAGAAACTCTAAAATTCGTTTTTGTATTGAGTAGATTACAATTAAATCAATTGTTCATCCAATTCTTGTGTTAAGATTTACTTTAATCTGTTCCTGGCCCAATTTACTAGTCTACAATCCTAAATTTAGTATTCCAACTCTATCTATGACTTCTTCTCCCCTCTATAACTTTTGTATATATCTGGCAACTCTAACGATTCTTAGTTTTAGCTTTAAATCATTTTGATATTAAAAATTATAGTTCTTGTCCCAATAATATATTATCCTAAAATTCAGTATTTCCGAATCCATCAATGACTTTTTCTTCTCCTTACAACTTTTGTAAGTTTGGTAACTCTAATATTTTCCATTTCATTCAATTTTTTTAATACCGTAAAGTTCTAAGCAACATTAAGAAAACTAAATACAAATTTTTTTTTTTTATTATATGCTGAGTCCTTGCTGAAGTTGCATACTGAGAGAATAAAAAAAAATTTTCGTAAATTTAACGGTAATAGTTGTAAATTTGGAAGAAAAAAATGTTGTTTTTATTATTTTTTTTTTTGAATTTAATGTAAAACGTATAGAACATCAAATGATTCAAATAAAAGAGAAAGGCTTTTTTTATTTAAAGGTTGCTTTTGGTTTTTTGAATGAAAGGAAAAGGAAGAGAGAATTTATATATATAGGAACCAACAGACAGGAATAAAGGGTGATTATTGCATTTCTTTTTTTTTTTTGGCTTTTCATTTACCGTTACCTTCCTGACTATAAAAAAAAAAGAGTTTGGTTTGTTGATTGTTGGTTCCATATGGGAATATATTCAGAGTTTTATTCTTTTCTTTCACACTAAAGGTAAGCGCAAAGTGCATTGAAAGGATCCGCATGTGTATTCAGACACAGGATCAGAAAAAAAAGTTTTTTGTTTATAAATGTCAGATGATAGGGAATACGATTTTGTTTTTTTTTTGTTAAAGACCCTTGAAAGTTATTTTAATCTAGAGAATAGTTTCGATGAAAGTTTTCTAATAGTATAAAGGAAATGTATAATATATATTGGTACGGCTGTATGTAATATGGAATAGTAAGCAAAATAGAAAGAGAAAGAGGATTGGAAGAACTCTTATAATGGAAATTGTGATTTTTTAATTAAAATGAGTTTTGGGTTTGTGTTTGAGTTTTTCTAAAATGAAATATCGAGATTAGGTGGTCTGGTTTCATTTAAAGTCTTCAGAATTCTAAAGTCGTTCTACGATTAAAAAATTGTACTATGTAAAAAGTTTGATTTTGATCTTAATTAAAACTTTGGTGTAGTAGGTATTACAATTTAAGTTCTCAACAATCTTTAGTTCTTTTGTAAGGTCTTGCAATCAAGTGTAGTCCTTTACCTATTGGAAACATCTTGATTCAGTATCTATATAAGTGATAAGTGTTTCATAGGGATCCGGCATCAATATTGTACAATTCTTCTGTATACTAATGAAGTGTCGTCCGTTCAATCATTCCACTCAGTCTTATAACTCACAGATGATAATAGTTTAATGACATATTTTTTTTAACGAGGAATATGGAAACCTTAAAGATCCACATATTGGAACTACGCGTCGTTCCTGTAGGTGCTGTGAGAATTTAACACAAAAAGCTGAAGCCCTTTTTGAATCAAACTTTATGATGAGACTTGTGATATAAATGGAAAGCCGGATTTGGGAAATTAAAAAAACTGTAGGATTTTGGGGGATGAGAAAATATAATTCTAAAACTAATTGAAAATTGAAACTAAAACTTCAAAAGTTTTTCTAAGAGGATAAGAGTCAACTCTAGTTGCCACTTTACTAGTGTTCAGGAACGAAACGCTCTTACAATATTTTATGAATGCATTCAATCATCACTAATCCTTCAACATTGTTGAACATTAGTTTTATTGCAACAGTGTTGCATTTAATTTAAAAATAAAAAGAAATATTATTTTAAACTAAAATCACTTTCTGCTTTAATTTTTTATTATCACTTTAGATCAGTCAGAGAATAAGAACATTGAATCTGAAAGTAAAATCAATTTTTGTTTTATTTTTACAATTTTCTGATGTCGTTAAGTAATAAAATTGGCGACAATCTTGGCGACTTATTATATTTTCGTCATTGATGGATGGGAAACATTTTTTTTTTTTTTTTTTTTGCAGGATTATTAAAAAATTATGGAAACGATGATGTCCATGATGTTATTTTAAAATTTATGAAGAACGAAACGATTTATTCTATTTAATGAATTATTTCATCGGACTGTTCTTGAAGTCTCGCTAATTTGAGAAAGGAAATGTTAATTTTTAAAAAGATTATTCGTGGTTTTTTGACTGCAATAATATCGATTTCATATTGTTCAGAGGGTTTTAAAAATGTATTCATATAAATTTTGCAAAAAAAAAACAAATTATGTAGACGACAGGAGTATTAAGATAAGTTTTTGATGACTTAAGAATTGGAAAAAGATTTAAAAAAAAAATTATATTTAAAAACCACAATGAAAAAAAGTATTGGTTATGATATGTATTGTGGAATGGAAGTTTTGTAATATATTCAAGGTTTAAATAATAAATTTGATTGGATTTTTTAATCCCTTAAGTAAATTTAAGGCAATTTATAAAATTAATTTAAAATATGGTTATACTTTATTATTAATTTAACTTTCATAGCAATTTTTGCACTATGAAAAGAATTTTGGCACTATAATAAAAGTAGTTTCAGGACGACAGTCCACATGAACGTCGGGTGTTTTCCAATAACGTTATAACGGTATTTCCTTACATCTTATTTTTAATCACTTAACATTTCTAATTAAAGTTTTAAGTACACTTTTTAATATTTTTTAAGTCTAACTCATTAAGTTTTCAAAAATGTAGTCAACCTCTTAAGGTATACTTTATTTTAGACTGTTTAAAGAATGTTGGTTGTTCGTAACCATTGCGAAGTCACATTAGTTGGCAGTTGTTTTTACCTTGAAATCTTGCAATAGATAAAAGTTATTTTAATGTCAACTCCATTTTCTAGGTAAATGTCACAATTTTATCAAATTTTTCTGCAGATAACACAGGTAAGCAATAATGTGACTAATTATTTCAATAATATTCAATTTTACCTGTATTACAATTCAATATTACAATTCTTTTTAAACCTACCACACCGTACGATCAACTAAATATTAAAAGTATTTTTTCTTCGTTTTATTTGAAATATTTAAAAAATTCTTAACTACTGAATCATTATTTTAAGCGAAATTTGTTTGTTTTACTTCACGATCAAAGAACTTAATATTTTTTTTTTAAATTCTTATGACAGCCAAATGATTCACTGCTTTTAAATAATAATTTTTGCTAAATTTTTTGAAGTAATTTGTAAAAATTATATTTTTTTTACTGTGTTAATAAAATTCGTGTTAAATTTGTCATTTATTTTGAGAGAAGCTTAATGAGTTTTAAATTGAGTTTTATTGAAGCAACAAAAAAAAAACTAAATAAGTAAAGAGGTTCTTTTTTGCTTACTATTATATTGAAGTAGTAAATTTGTTTTAATTTTATTTAGCTTGGAGCAGTTAGTATAGGTAAAAAAGTTGTTTACTTAATAATGTTTTCAATTATTTAAGTTCATTTAATTTTACATTCCGTAAAATTAATTATATTTTATTAGCTAGTTCAAACTCTATAATGGAGTTATATTGTGAATTCTGGGTTGGAGTTATATTGTGAATGATATCATGTATTGTACAGCTAAGCATTAAATTAGGCATTGTATAAGAATATGTTAAAAGATTATTTACCAGCTTTTACCGTTATTAATTGAAAATTAATGATTTTTTGAATTTGGCTTTATGCAATTTCTGAAACATTAAAAACAAAATTATAACGGTACTTCCTCATTTTTAGAGGAAGAGATTTATAACGGTACTTCCCCGTTTTAATAACCTATTTGTCTTGCAAAACTTTTTTTCAATCAATTTTCTGTGGGTTTTATATTTTCTATTGATTACAACCTTAATATTGAACTTAACTTACAGAATTGTGCAGTGAGTCAACAGATGACTTTTAAGAAATACGAAATGATATTTATTTGATAATTGTACGTACAGTCGCACGCAACAGTGGTATTGTGGTAATACTGTAATTTTTTATAAGTTGATTAGATTTATACTGCATAATGGACGCATAATAATGACTTTTTTGTAAGTTATTAACAAGCTTATGAAGGTTATTGATACCTAGCATGATTTCTGCAATAGTCCCGAGAGATTATTCAACAATTCTATATTCAAATTGGAGCTGTTCAATCCTAATTTCCAGAGCTGGAATACGCGTATTCTGACCATTACTTTTGATCGTTATACCCTAGCTGTTAAGGTCATCAATATTTTGAGAGATGAGATTGTGATTTGTATTACCATCGCTATTAAATGAATAAACAGAGAATATAATATGATTCATATCGGACAGAAGAGTTTTAAGAAATTCATTGAAACCGGAAGACTCTTTAACCTTTTTCACATTACTTTTCCATGATTGTAATTATACACACTGAAATGATTTATTTGGATTTAATGCTTAATATCACGAAATCTTTTATTTAAGTGGTTTTTGTTTTATTTTTAAAGAATTAAATGACTTTAACTCAACCCAACAGATTATCAAACATAATTTCATTTTTTAATTATGTAATTATAATCTACTTTACTAATAATTATAATTCATAATTATCGCTAAGCCTACAGAATTCTATTTCTAAATTTTTTATTTTAAATTATACTTACAAATATTTAATTTAGTAACTCTTTATGGTAATTCAACATTATTATTCTATTGGATATACTAAAAATATTATTTGATTTCCATAAATTGATTCTAAAAAAAAATTTGCAATATTGAATGCTAATTGCAAAATTTTGTTTTTTATTTTTTTTATATTATATTCTTTTATTTTTTCAAACAGATTTATTTTTTTAATTAATTTTTTTTTTTTCTTTTAATTGCTTTTCAATATTAAAAACTTCTATTTATAATTTTAAATAATAAAACTAGTATAACTTTTAAAAAAATATTAAAGCGCCACAATAAATGTCATAAAGAAGTCATTTTTGGTTGCAACCCACAAAAATGACATTTACTTTTTTATCAGTGTGTCACACCACTATGACACCAACAACTGCTACCCAACTCTTTTAAATATTCGATTCAAATTCTCGAATTATAATTTCAATATATTTTATAATAAAAAGTTTATATGTAAATGGTTTACTTTGAATAGATTTATATGTTCTTTATTTAAAATTCGCCGCATTTGGGGTTTTTTTTGTAGTTATTGAAAACTAAAATCTAAAGCATTAAAAATTGCATTCGTCCCAATTTTCTTTTTGAAAATCATAACCATTTTTGGTATTGTTTAGAATTTATATAATATATACTTATATATTTTTTTCTATTGTAGGTATATATTTAGTTGTTGCTATATTTAAAATTTATTGACATGACACCGACATTTGCGTATTGTACATATAATTGCAATAGTAATTTCCATATTTTTTAATACTTTAAAAAAAAAAACAATTATTTTTACATTTAAATTGAAGTCAGTGCTTCTCAATTGAAATTTTTTGATTAAGAATTAAAGTTTAGTTAAGAAAATGTTTCAAAGTGAGGAAATACAGTTATTTTATTCAAAGTAAGGAAATACAGTTATTTTAAAAATTTATTTAGAATTTTAATATGTTAAATATATTCTGCACTTTAAATAAACTCGTGGTTCAAAACGTTGCTTAAATCAACTAGATCAAATCGTTGTACGATTCAAAAATACTTAATTAAATACAGTTATTTAGTTTATGATATTTTCCCCCAGGATTGAAGATCTGAATTTTGTAAAATCTTCTTTCAATTTCCCTTCCCATTTTTTCAAATTCAATTCCCAGTGTTATGCTTCATCTTGGAAGTATTATTAGAAAAAAATTTAAAATATTAATAATAGGCACGGAGCTTAGACCAAAATTGCCAGGATTATAAAAATATAAATTTCTCCTCTGTCTAACGCTTTACACAGAGATTGCCGCTTTTCGTCAGAAAATGTCTTCGTAGTTATGAAATATATTCTCGTCAAGTTGAATTTAGAACTGTAGGATATAATACTTGAAAAACTTCGTCTCATTTAAATTTAAACAAAGGAATTATAAATGGTAAGATGGCATACTGAGAAGAGACTTACTTACTAAACGGGCATTTGATTAGAAAGCGCAGAGATAAAGGAAGGTAGTTTATAGATTACATGCATGGTGTACTAAAATCACATGAATTTCAAGCTTTTAAATGATTCTATCGATATTGTTTCAATATTCAGAAATCAGAATGAAGTTCTGGAGGAAATGTGGTAGAAATCTGAAAATCCACGAGACAAGTAATATGGCTTATGCTTTATTCTTATTCCGTTTTGAAGCATTTTTTTAGATCCACGGCCAAAGTTGTTTTTTCACCCAAAGACCATTAGTGAAAGCAATCATATACCCAAGTTCGGCTTCATTCGCTTGAAACCTCCTTGTGTTAATTCAATTAATAACACAAATACTCCCCACTACAAAGTAATCATGAAGAGTCTAACCATTCAATAAAATCATCACTTTCAAAGTTTGAAAACGTTTGTATTATACATTCAACAAATGTATTTAATAGTTTCAACAAAATTATATCTTTATAGATACAAAATATTATTCCATATAACTGTAAATGCAATGAAAAATTTAAAATTTTTATTTTTTGCATGTACCAGTTATATAGACATTGGTACTTAACAAATTTTTCTTTTAACTTGACTTTGTATTAGAAAGTATCTGGTAGATATAAAGAAAATCGAATTATAGAAATGTGTATAATAAAGGTTATCTATACTTTCGGATGCTTCTATTGCAAGTTTTTTTTAACATTTGCAACAAAATCTTTTCATTCTTTATCTAATAGGTACAAAGAATTACCAGTCCTATAAGAAAAGTAAAAAAGGAAAAAAAAAAAAAAACAATAAAAGATAAAAGAAAGATACCGGTAAAAAAAAATAAAAATTACAACTGTACAATTGGAAAAATGTTCTTTTTTTGTATTTTGCTGCAGTAAAGCTGAGGATGCTTTAATTATATTGAATTTAGGTTGGTTTGGGTTTTTAGAATAATTGAAAAGCAGTTATAGAAAAAAACAAAAACGTGTTATATAAAAAAATAATATAATTGTACAGTAATTGTTGTAACCTAAAAATCAATGCAAATTTAAATATATATATATATACATTGTATATATAATTAAATATAGTCATAAAATCATTAAAAAATTGCGGAACTATAAATAATTTTTTTTTATTATATGAGAAATTGTTTTAAAAAAAAAAAAACGATTAAGAGTGTAGTAGAGTAGACTGTGTCAACTCTGGGATACCCGTATGACAGTTATATAAACCTTATATCATTATTATTAAAACATTAATTACTTTTGGCAAAATTTCAAACATACCAACTTTATTAGGTGTACTATAATGCTCATATAAAAGAAGAAGTTATATGGCAGCTACTGGATACCTCTGCAGCAGACCAACCAAATTTTGTAGTAAGTTTCGCCATTACACTAAACTATTTTTGGCAAAATTTCAGACACCCAGCTTCATTAGGTGTAGAGTAATGCTCATATAAAATAAGAAGTTTTATGGCAGCTACTCGAAACCATGGACCAAAATGGCTGGATTTAAATAGCGATGACGGCTATTGCGAAAAAACGAATTTGCGAAAATTTCAAGATCCTAGCTCCTTTAGTTTTTGAGTTATCGTGGTGACGGACGGACAGACGGACGGACATACATAGCTAAATCGATTTATTTTTCGATTCTGATCCGATCCATACACTTGAGTCTATATCTACCCCCCTCCTTCTCTGCGTCACAAACGTAATGGCAAATTTATTATACCCTTTGACTATATAGTCATACGGGTATAAACACAGGAAGACATATACTTTCTTTAATACCTATGTGTATATAAGTTCAAAATTGTAAAACTTCTTTTATTGCAAAGTTCAAATTATAGGTACTCATATTTTTTTTTATTATATACTTTACCCTTAGTATGTGACTTTAATGTAATAATTGCAATTTGCTTTGGTTAAAATTTAATAATTTAGTTTCTTTACATAAGAAAGTTGAAATTAAATCGAAAACCAATTGAAGCAAAGCAATTACATTTTATTGTAGTTTTTTTTGGATTCGATTCTTAATATCTGGACAAGTATATACCTGGGTATTTTTAAAAAATAATTTATTACTTCTTTCCTTAATTTTTGGAAACGAATTGAACATTCCACAAACTTATGAAATATATATCAGTTTGGTTAAGATTGACCTAGTTGGTACTAACTCTAATGACTGATTTATTGTGTAACTCATAGATCATTATTGCCATAGGTTCAATGGTTTCTTTGGTTTAGTGTAAAAAATTGATAATGTTCCATGAGTTCTCTGAATAATAATCTGTAAAAATTTGGATCTCAAAGATGTGATTAGTTTCTTGATATTGAAGGTATCGGGGTTCGTCTTCACGCCGCCTGGTACTTAAACCAGTTTTATAAATACCGAATATCTGTTCTATTAATGCCCCTCTCAGAGTTTTCCAATGTAAAACAAGGAGTGCGACAAATGCTCATCTTTACACCATTGAATTAGTAAGGTGGCGATTTACGGCTGATGGAAATCCGATTGTTATGTGCAGGCCATAATTTGTTACATAATGCTTCTATGCTGACACTGGCATTGTTCTATGAACACTCTGAATACCAAGAACATGAATAAGATCCAACATTTATCAATACCAAATTCACAGATTCTTCGAAAGTGTAAACTTTCCTAAAGCTATAGATATCATGTTGACGCTAAACCATTTTAAATGTGAGGATACTTAGCCATAAGAAAAGAAACAATAGTGTAAGCTAAAGCCTTCTTAATGGTCAAAATATATTCATGCTACAAAATCCTAGAGTTTCTTTTAGAGGTAAAGATACCCTTATTTAATTTGAGGGACGTTAAGTTTCTGAGGACTAGAAGTGTCTATGTAGAAGTTAAAGATGTTGATGCTAACGGAGGTGTGAGAACCAAATCTAAACATTTTATATAAAAGACTGTAAGCGTTTAAGAACTAGATTAATCTGTAGAAGAGAAATATTAGAGTTTAAGAAAGGTAAGGAATTAGAAGGCGACCGACGACTTTGGGGAATATATAAAAATAATTTAATACTCAAGTGATTCGTTTAAATTTTTCAATACATTCATAGAAATTCTGGATACTAGGTACCATTTTTATAATCATAATTCTTCTAAATTGTAATCCTATATATAACAATTCATTACCTTGGAATTATTATAATATATCGTAAATCTTGATATAATATATCTTAATACAACTTAATTCTAGATCGTTCTTTTGACCTTTAATCAATATTCAATCTTTACAATCTCTTCTTTATACACATACTTCACTAGCAAAATTCTTAAATTTCAATATTTTAATTTAAGTTACAACAAAACAATAATAAAAATGAATTCTTAAATATCATCATAGACATATCAAATAACATATACTCAAATTTCACATCACGTTTCTTTTCTCTTAATTTCCATATTAAAGAACAACACAAATATGAAAAATAAAAGAATAAAACTTTGGTTACACCCAAAGAACAGAATGATCAAAAGAACAAAACAAAACACCCAATTGAAAAATTTTTTATTTTGATTTTCATTACATTCATTCCATTTCCAGATGATTACTGTATTTTAGGTTTATTTAAACAACAAACGAAAAGAAGTCAAGAACCTTTTCTGAAGCTTATGACTAAATATCGTTTAATAAAAATATGATCTTCAAAAATAAACAACCAAATCAAAATGTGACAAGCCTAATTTATATTTAATGGACAGCAAATTTTGATTCACCTTGATTTTAAACCCAATTGGCAATTAAATAAAAATCCGAGTATGTAAACTTGGATTACTTGTTTCTTGAAGTCTTTAAGTTATATAGTTCATGAACTATAATAAGAAACCTTAAAGCGAACCTCTAGGCTCTGTAAAACTCTTTCTTTTGAAACGTAGACCTATCCTAAGGTAAAAAATTTGGAATTGGATAAATAAAAAGTGAACAGCTCTGCGGTAAAGTAGTACAGTCATGCTTATTAAGCACCATAGAGTCAATTCGATTCGATCATATTTTCAATTCCTACGACTCATAAAATTTAGAGAAAGGGACCAATCTTTATTTAATGCTTAATTGAACCACAATATCTCTTAATTATCTTATTCCTAAGATATTATAGTGCGAAAGCTGTTTTGGTTTTAATCCTATCATTTCAGCTCTACCCACTCCTCACATTAAATATTCATTCAAAACTTAAAAATAAACACCTGTTAAACGTTGCGATAAGCAAACGTTTTATTGTCATTTTTTTACAAATCTGAACAATAACTCATAAAAAATATCTCAATATGGACATCAATACGTCAATATAATATGACAAATTTTTATATATATTTTTTTTTTTGTTGATTTTTCTTTATATTCTTCATTATCATAATTTCGAGGTCAAGAAATCTCTTGCTTTTTTTTTTTTGCTTATTGCTTATGATTAGTTATTCTGTTATTAAAATTCGTATATAGATAAGATACTCAAAGTTCACTTGACACGCATTTAAATAATCACTTGCAGTACATAACGACATTCTTGTAGTTCAACGAGCATGTAAATCGTGTACAATCTTGTCATTCATTTTATGTACAGAGTGTGCCATGTTTACATAGAGCTAAGGAAGTGATAGAGGAAGTGATTGGGGAACGGCGTTTCGTTAAATCACAAAGTATATTTTTAATCATAACTTTTTCAGTTTTCGAATTTTATGATTGTTTAAAGGTTTCAAATTCAAATTCTCGTTTTTAGTTCTCAATATCTAAATTAGTTCTAATTCTGTAGATATAAATCCAAAATAACATACGAGTATTTTTAAAGTTATGAGTCTTTGAGGCTATACAACTCCTCCGAGGATTAAAATATACCAAACCTTCTACAGAATGTTTTGATTGTTTTAACTACTCCCATCACCTCCTACTCTATGTTAAAGTTAGCTCGGAACACCCTGTATATATATTATTGCATATTCCCCCTGTACTAGAACAAATCACATATTGTGTGCATTCTCATTTACAATGATGATAAGTTTTGCAAAAATGTTCTCTGAAATATATTTTTAAATTTCTTTAACACCAATTATTATATGCCCATTAACATAAAACATTATTTGTTTTTTAAAACAACAAATGCAACAGCAACAACAATAAAAAGATCCAATAAAAATATTTTAATAATATCTATGAATAACTCGGTATTAATTAGCAAGTAGAGTCTGAAAAAGTCAAGACGAACTTAAAAATGAATATGAAAATATATGAATAAGAAATGACATTTTTTTTTAAGCTGTGTGAGTCCCCACGCGACAATTTTAACTTATAATTTCATATTATTAGCTATATTTACATTTTTTAAATGTTTAGTTGTATGTTCAATGGATTGTAAAAAAATTGTTATGCAATGCCATTTTAAAAGAAAATGTCATATGAAATTTACATTCTAGAATGAAGCACAAACATATAATAAAAAATCTTTTGATATCACTATTACTTTTGCTACTTGTATTCAGTGTTACATTCTTTGTTTGGGAATCAGTTGTTTTCAAAGTGCACAGCTTTTGATTTTGCTCATGTGCTCTTCTTTGAAAATGGAGGTTTCAAAAGAAATCTGAAGTAATTTTAGTTAATTTGATCCTTTTCTGATCCTTTTAGTTTTTAATCTAATATTTTCAATTTAATCTCTTTTGATATAATTTGAGATTTTTCCTAACTAAATCGATCTGCGTCCGCAGAAAATATTTGAAGTTAAAACCCAGAGGCTTTAGGTAATGGAGTCAGGAGTTTTGAAGGCATTTCTTCATATGCACATTGCGCATTTAAGGTTTAAATAAGGTTAACAAAGGTTTAAGGAAGTGGGTATTTCTTTGTTTTCCGGTGGTACCAATAAAAGATTTGTTTCCTGCGTCCTGACTTTCAATATTTTCAAAGTTAATAAATGCAAGTTCCTGTTTAAATCCCAATTTTCGTTCGGTAGTGTAAAATATTTGCCTAAGAGTTTAAAGAAATATGTAAACTCTGACATATACAACTGTAATTACTTTGAAGTCTTCAAAATACAACTGTAATTACTTTGAAGTCTTCAAAATTTAACTAAAGATCGGAATTATTAATGCCATTCCACTAACGGAATCTAAGCTCTTTTGTAAACCTATTGTATTTCATTTGGGTTGGGATCAAAATCTCGGTTTAGTAATTCCTGTTTTCAAAAAATCTCGTTTTAGAAAATCTCGTTTTTAAAAAATATCGTTTTTTAAAAATCTTGTTTTAGAAAATCACTTTTTTCATATCTTCTGTAAGAGGCTGACAATTCTGATTTTGTATCCAATTCTTAAGTTCTTTAAAACAAGATTTTCTAAAAACAACATTTTAAAAAAACGCGAGATTTTCTAAAATCAAGATTTTGAAAAAAATGGATTCACTAAACCAAAATTCTGTGACACTCCCAGTAAGTTCAAATAACTTAATAGAGATTTAAACTTGCGATCGGGTTGATCAATTACTTCCTATCCAAAAATCTCTTCTAGGATATTCAAAAATCCTTCCAACTGAATCACCATAACAAATAACCCCATAAGTTTGAGAATAACTTATTCAAATTACAACTATACATATTTTCATAGTTGTATTTTGTGATCAACATCATATAATCAATTTGATGATAATTGTAATTCATAACCAGCTATAAAACTGTGATTACGCGAAACGCCCTATGCATAAAGTACGCAAACTAATTTTAAAAGAACAGAAAAACAATAAGAATGTAAAAATAAAATTATGACTTCATGCCATAAAATCATAAAGTCATTAATGAAAAAAAATACTTTTATATTTTCATATTTTGTTGTTTTTTATTTTTTAATTTCTTCCAAGTTAATGGAAAAATTGCATCCACATTTATAGTAAAGAGGGCAAGAGGGAGAAAGGGTATATACTAAATAGTGTTTATGTAAATACATTATGCAGTAATGCGGTTATATTTCCATTTTCAAATTTTTTTTTTTTTTTTTTTCTACTTTGCAACATTTAAAAATTTTGAAATTATTTTCTTTAGTAGAGCAAAGAGACAAATTAAAGTGCAGAAGAAACATTACAACCAAAAAAACAACAAAGATGAAATCTTCTTATGGTCCATGATTGAATATGACTAAATGTTTTTTCTATGGTGGTAAAGAAATCCTCTTAGGAGTCATCAATTTTAGAATAGAATATTTTTAATTTAATAGGATATACCTTCCGAACAGTGATTTTTATTTTTTAATATTATTAGAAGTGGAACTTGGTAGTTTCTATGTTTAATGTTTATACATATAACATTAAACATAGAAATATAGGTTATGTTGTCTAAAAATTGATTTTTATTGTACTTAGTTTTAATACTTGGAATGCATTAGAGGAAGGTTTTAAAATTTGATATTAAATAAAAATAAATTGAAAAAAATATTCCATTAAGAAAATCTAATGTAAATTTGAATACAGGTGGGTAGAAAATATCGGCAAGTTACCAGCTACCTAAGATTTTGCTGAATTATGTTAGACTTCATAGGCAACCAAAATCGTCCAATATAAATCAAACTTTAGGATTGGGAATCTAAAACTATATCTTTTCCTTTGAATCTAATTTTATGATATCCTGCATCTTTTTCTTTGATATTTAATTACAAAGCTTGGTTTAGGAAGAACTATTAGATTTAAGTCAAATGAGGACTAGGGATAAACTTACCGTTTCTGAAAATTGTTCTTAGTAGTTTGCACCTTGGGGCTCTGAATATCAGAATACCAAATGAATAATTAGTATTACTATTATAGCAAAATGTCCTTAACCTTATATAATTAACCTGACCAATGGTCTAATGTTTAAGACACCGAGCTTTCTAGTCAAAGGTCTTGGGTTCAAACCTCGCTTAGATCATTTTTTTTTATAAAAATATCGTAAATATAATTAAATATATTGCAATAGTGTATATATATAGAAATATATTGATGTGGCTTAGATAACTGGGTTAGATAATAGATGGCGCACAAAATTTACAATTTGTGAAGTCATTCATAATTTTTTACAACAACTTCAGCAGAGTAATCTACGGCTTAGTGAAAATAACCACTAACTAAAGTATAGTAACTCACTTGGTGAACGCCTTTTACCCCTTAGAGGAGTAGGAGTTGTAACAGTTTTAATCAAGGAAAGTTTTTAAGGTTAACTCCCGACTAGAATTTCTAATAGCGGAAGTTTAAACTGTCAACTTTAATTTTCATATTAAATTTTTTAACCCTTATTACATCTGGAAAAAGATTCTATAGCCGATTTTGTACTTGAGTACAATTCTATTACTCAGATATATTTACAATAGCAGTATCAAGGGCAAAAATTACAAGTGTCATTGACACATCAAAGGAAAGAAATTAAAAAATCATACTCTTCAAAATTATATAACCCTTTCTTTTCTTTCTGACAATTAAGTACTCAAATTATTTTCATGACATTATACTGTTATACTTGACAATATAATTTTCATAATAACTTAAGGAAAATTTTTTATTTTGAATTTAGGTCAACACTTTTTAGTTAGAACGAAAACACAAGAAAAAAATCATTTCAAACTTTAATTTGACATTTTTATGATAATTTTTATCTGATAAAAAAACAATAAAAAAAATAAAAACAATGTTCTCATATCATAACCTAGACTTATAATTTTATTTAGCGCTATTTCCAGCTTTATACATATTATTATAATTCTTAATTCTAAAAATGAAATGGTATAAAAAAAAAGCTATCATTAAAATGTCAAAAATATGACAACATAAAATGGCGCTAAAGAAATAATTTCACATGATATTAACTTTATTTAAACATTGAATGCATATGAATTTCAAGTCTCAATGACATTAAGTCTAAATGACATTAAGTCAAAAATGACATTAACTCCAAATCTAATTTGGAATTAAAATAACTTTACTTTCATATGACGTTACAATAACTCCATATGACACTAACTTCAAATGACATTAACTCTAAATGACATTGACTTCATATGACTTCATTAAGTCAAAATAACACTAATTTAGAGGGTTACTTTCATGTTTATGAGAATTTAACTGAGATTTACTAAAGTTCTACTAGCTGGGCTATAAAATATTCCAATTTTTGGAGAATTAACCTTTGGCTTAAAAAAATATTCACCTAAGAATAAATGCTGACATTATTTAAAATTAGTTAAAAATAATATTATAGTAGATTACAAATTCAGAATTGTACTCTTTATCTCCAAGATTCTGGATTATAAAATAAGTACATAGTAGACTTTGACAAGTATTTACTACATAACCTTCGAGATACATATTCTGTAAAAAAGGTCATTTGTTTGATTATAAAGCTTAATGTTAAATTTTTATTTATAAATGGATGTAAATATTCAAATAACTTCACTGTAAGTGTGAGCCCCAATGTGTCCTGTGAAGTTATTTCCTCTAGAACTACTTCTAAATGTAGCTTTCCTAAGTAGTAAAACTACTCCATTATCAATCAGAAATTCAACTCAACTCGATTTTGTAAAATTATCATATATGAACGCAATAAACTCGAATATGGAGTTATTTCCCTGCACCATTAAAAACATTTTTGAATTTTAAATGACACTTGAGTAGAAATTCTTTTACTACTCATGACTTTTTTTTTTATTTTGAATAGATGAATTACTTTGAAATCAGTTGACAGGTTGTCATAATTTTCTTTTTATGTATTTTTTTAATTCTTTTATACAAACGCTCTTAAAAAATACTATCGCTTCATTTTTATGGCGAATATTATTCTTTTTTTAACAAATTTTTTTTTATCTATTGCCATAAAAACTGGTTAATTAAAAATAATAAAAAAAAAATAGAATTAAAATAAAATTGTAAAAGATTATCACGCAACATAAAAATTATTATGACACTTGAAAATTTTATTTAACATTTTATATACAATTTAACTTTCACTTTTTATTAACTTTAACTCTTTAAACCGCTTAAGGCAATTTAAATTCGCTTTAATTATTTTGATACAATATATTATAGTTTAATAGTTATTTCTGGGTTTTGATCTGGTGTAAGCATCTAATTTATTATTCAAGGCCAAGTTCATAAAACTATTTTAACATTGTGCATGCAATGCAATGATTTTGAAAATTTTTATTAATAATTAAAATTAAAGAATAAATTGAAGTTTCGTTTTGGAATCAATTTTTTAAGTGTGGGGATTTTCAAATGACACGAAAAAGTGTGGACAGTTTTGTTATAGTTTGAGGATTTTACTAACTAATTGCACATTCCCTAGCAGATACTACCTTAGAATTAATTAGGTCAATGGAATCAGGATATTGTCTGGATATAATGACAAACAAAAGGTTGGTTAGGATATGTAGGATTGGTAGGATAAGACATGGATGTTGATATTGTGTAGAATGATAATGAGTGATGTTATTGCATTGATGTTCTTTTATAAATTGAGGAATATGATTTTATGAGGACTGCAGCAGGAACGCTTTGAGCTTCTATTAAATATTACTCATATAAATCGGGTAAGTCTTATTCCATCATATATTCCTCATCCCTCCATAATGCCAGAATCCTATATTTTCAAACCCAATTTCCACAAACCCTTCCACATCCCTATTCTTGAAATTAAGCTCTACATTTGTATCCATCTTAAAGTTTGATTCAAAAAAGGTTGCGGTTATAGTTTGTTTAAAAACTACTACACGCTAGCTATTACACAGCTCTAACAGATGACTTTCAAACCTTTCCAAGTCCCTCGTTAAAAAACACGTACAATGGGTAATATTTTACTCTACAAATTTGAGGTTTATCTAATGTATGAGTTTCCATTATTACTGTTCTATCTTGGATATGAGCACCTTCCCAACAAATTCAAGAAAATTTTGAAGACACAATTAAGCAATTGCATGTCAAACCGAATAAAATGAACCTAAAAGTATAAGGGTTTTAAAAGGAAATAAAATGGCAAGGGAAAATAAAGCCGAGAGCATAAGACCTTGAGGCGTTACATATTTTACAGTTGTTTTGAAAAATAAGGCCTAGTTCGGGAAATTTCGCAGTAGGTTTTTTACATTTTCCCAAAGAGAATTCAAACTAATAGACTTTTTTTCACTTTAGGAAAAAATGGTAGCCAACTGTAAAAATCGAATATTATAAA
The DNA here is from genome assembly GCA_963082915.1 of Dolichopus griseipennis. Taxonomy (NCBI): domain Eukaryota; kingdom Metazoa; phylum Arthropoda; class Insecta; order Diptera; family Dolichopodidae; genus Dolichopus; species Dolichopus griseipennis. The sequence goes on from OY720444.1 coordinate 11,614,690, forward strand.
AGGTTTTAAACAATATTCTAGTTACTCCCTGGGTTTTGTGCTCTTCTCTTTGTACTTTTCATTCTACACTCCTGCCATAATCCTTCTCTTCAGAATGGGTAATATTTTACTCTACAAATTTGAGGTTTATCTAATGTATGAGTTTCCATTATTACTGTTCCACCTTCCCAACAAATTCAAGAAAATTTTGAAGACACAATTAAGCAATTGCATGTCAAACGATATTAAATAAACCTAAAATTATAAGGGTTTTAAAAATAAATAAAATGGCAAGGGAAATTAAAGCCGAGAGCATTAAGGCCTTATAGGCATTATATTATCACAGTTGTGTTGAGAATAAGGCCTAGTTCGTAAAATTATGCAGTATGTTTTATATATTTTTCCAAAGAGGATTCAAACTTATATGCTTTATTTCGCTTTAGGAAAAAATGGTAGCCAACTGTAAAATTCGAATATAATCAAAAAGTTTCAAACAATATTCAAGTTACTTGCTGCGTCTTTATGCTCTCCTCTTTGTACTTTTCACTCTACACTCTTGCCATAATCCTTCTCTTCAGAGTTCCCTTCACGCTTCCCTTGAAGGAATGGCTTAATTTGCTCCTTTAATGCAGCCCTTCTTCCTATATGACTCTCTCTTGTATGGTATTTTCACTACAGTCATATCTGTGATTATATTTTTCAAAAAATACTAAAAATAATTTAATTTCAAATATAAATTTTCATTAAAAACATTTTCTAATAAAAACCTTCAATTTATTCATTGTCACCAACCTTAAAACCAATTTTATTATTTAAATAATTAAAAATCAATTAGTTTTCTGCATATACTAGTCATAATTTCTAATCCCTATGTTATCCTTTAATTTAAAAACCTATTTGTGTTCTAACCTTGACAATATTATTTCCTAAAAAATATTTAGAAATAAGCATACATATATATAATATACACATACATATATAGAAATATAGAAATATGTATACAATTTGTTCACAGTAGAACTTTGATATTTAATTAAGTATAGTTAATTATATTTTATGAAATTCTTAAACAACACAATGGTTCATTAGTGAGATTTGTTTTTGGTTTTTTATTTTAATATTCAATAGGGCTTCTGTCCTCTACATCTAAAAATCGAAATATTATTTCTGTTGTTTTTTTTTTTGGAATATTTTACAATTATTGACAAAATATTCAAAAAAAAGAGGACATTTTTTTATTAATAATAATTTTCATCAACAAAATTCCGAACAAAATTAAATTTTTCGAAAAAAAATTTTTTGGTAATAAATTTGATTTTTAATAAGCCAGGAGACGAAAACTAAATTAAAATTTATATAATTTACAGTGAATGAAAAAAAAATATGAGTATAATGTATGAAATAAAAAAATGGTTGCATTATACAGTGCTTAGAATGCCGATACCTTCTTTCAGAAGTTCGAGTTCGAATCATAGTGGAAAACTAATGAAATTGATTACGAAACAGCTGCAATACGTCATTGGATTTAATTTTCAGTTTATTGCAACACCAATTTTTTGCAAATTCTTAAGAAGAAGTACAAATTTAAATGTGAATTTTTAATTGCACTATGGAAAGTCTAGTCTAAAACTAAACCTTACCATAAGTGTCAGAATAATATTTCAAACTAAAAGTAAATTTATATTATACAAGTAAAGGTTTTGGAACGTCAATTTTTTTTGATGACGAACTGAGTGAAATGTTTGTACCATAGAATTTCATATTAAAGAAGACTCTAATTCAGCTTTTGAATAAAGCTTCTTGTAACTATTTTTATTTCCCTCACTTAATTTCAACTTCTCATACTTATAAAAGTCGCCGAACTGTTGAATGAATTTATTAATTTAAATAAGTTCCAATCCATCTAGGACTAGTGGCCCTTTTTACTTTTCTCATATACACTTATAAAATATTTATACATTATCCGACGATTTCTCAGATCCGGCATTGAGTAAATATTTTTAATTGACTCTTTCTAAAACCTGATAAAGTCTAATTTTTAGTGCAGACTGGCTATCGTTTCAATTGAAGTTAGAAGAATTGGAGTTGACTTCATGTAACATTCTTGTAATGGATTCGTTCCGAATATAATCAGTCCTGAGACTGCTGATGTTCAACGAATGAACAGATTTGAGATTATTCAAATTCTTCAAATAATTTGTTCTGATAGGGAGGGAAATAAAATGTGCCTGACCTTGGAAACCCTCTTAAAGCAAACGAAGCAATCTCTAATTGATTCTAATCGTGTAAATCAATTTCTCGTTCGTTAGTTTATTTAAATAACACCTCCTTTTTGTAAAAAATCAAAACTCATTTTTTTTTTGTCTTTCACTGTACCGAATATTCTATTTATTTTTTATTTACTGTATCTTTCCTATTTAATATTCTATCCAAAAAAAAAATTATTTTTATCAAAACCAATATTTAAAATTTACCCATGGAAAATTTAATAATAATTATAAAAATATGAAAATCAACAATAAAAAAAAAATCAGATATTAAAATTTTAATTATTGCAGGTAATCAAATAGAAAATTCTGTTGAGCCGAACCAACTATACATAATAAAAAAAAACCAAAAAGTTACCAACTATTGTGGTCAATATACATAACATTGTAGGTTCATTAACACACAACACTTATTATATCTTATATATTCTATACTATTTTAATATATATGTGCAGGTTCTTATACGAGAATTTGGTAATAGTATCATTTTATAGGCAGGATACTAGTGGTATCCTTTAAACAGGAAATACCAGTAAAGTAACTGTATATTATTATAAATGTTTTAACCTTTCAAAATCAATATTTAATTGACTTTTATTATATTTATTTATGGTAAAATGATAATGTTCGTTAGTTATTTAAATTCTTTTATAAAGGTTATATTTACATTTTAATGATTCAATATATAGAAGCAAGCTTAGAATATTTATAATATTAATATGAACAGGGTGCATTCAGATTCCACAACTCGAGGTATTGGGAATTTAAAAGTTTTTTGATTTACAATATTATATTCCGAATATTTTTTTTTTTTATTATCAAAATGGTCTAAGGAAGTTATCTTAGTTTCTTTAAAATGCGTTTTCTCAATTTGCTTTCATCTGAGTACCCCCAGGTTATAGCTATTTAGTTTAGATCCATAATAATATTATTGGGCCAGGTTTTATTCGCCCGAACACTTCTTCTGGAGCTATTTCGTGATGTATCCTTAGTGTTGTCGCAACGTGTGCCATATTAACCTTCATTTCATTTTTGATATTTAATGCGTTATTGGATGTTCTCCAATTAAATTCCATTAATCTTTATTCGAAATTAGAATTTACCAATGAAGCCAAATTATAAATAATAACCATTTATTGATAGAGTAATTTTGAAGGAAATACCGTTACTTTAAATAAAAATTTGAAATTTTATACAACATTCGTATGGGACATGACTTAGCGTTTTAAAAATATCTTTTTCTTAAATAAAATTCATCCGAAGACAATAGGAGTAGTTTTAAAGGAAATACCGTTACTTTAAACAAAAATTTGATGCTTTATAAAACTCTCGTATGAGAGAAATGACTTGGTGATATAAAAATGACTTAATCCTAAATAAAAACTCATTCGAAGATAATAAGTTACGATGAAAACATAAGGAATGAGCTTTAAACCCAAATGAAGTTAGCACTTGTTGTGTGGGTGGAGAAAATTTTTTGCTGTGATTCCAAAATTTACAATTCTATGAGAAACACCCTGTGTTCACTTATATTAAAATCAATTTTATATGACATTTTCATATTTTGTATAGAATTTTGAAAGAAAATATTCATTCATAACTGTAATTAGAATTATAACTGTGATAAAACATTGGTCCTATCTTTTGATATGAGTCAAAATTAAAAAATTGATTCAAAAGAACCTGACAAAGAGGAAACGTGATCAAAAAATATGTCTAACGAATTCTAAAAACAAAATTTTCAATTAATATTAAATCAAATATGAACTAACTATATCCATGACAAATCTTCGATTGAATAGTATACATACACGGGTACATCTACCTAGCAAAGGAAAATAGCAAAGGATCAAATAGACGTCCAAAAATAAAATATGTCTAAAAATGTTGGTAAATATTAAAACATGATTTTGTGAATGAAACTTTATGGAAGTATAGCGAATCATCAAATGACGCATAGTATCACGGGTATACTTTTAATTTTCCTTATTGATTAAACTTCATATTTGAATTTCAAACCGTTTACCATAACAATTTTATAAAAGAAATAGTCAATATTAAATATTGGTTATTAATTTTGTGTATTCCAGTTTTAACAGTTATATTTCCCTATCAATAATAATTATTTTCCAATTAAATTGTCAAGAAGAAAAAAATTTATTTGTTTCCAAGTTTAATTAAAAAAACAAAACACTTTGGGAAAAAAAACTCAATGTCTTCTGATAATGGAGTTTCTTCTTTTTTCTGCGTAAAATTTATTGAAATTGAAAATCGATATGCAATTATTTAAGTTTAATATAATTGGATTTTCTTAAAGAACGTGTAAATAAACAAAATAAAAATATTGACTTTATGTTATATAAATGGTTTTTTTTTTTGCATAACAGTAGGCGTATCATTCGTATCACCTTTAAAAAGAAAATAACGGTAAATAACCTTAGTCATAGTGAAATGATTTCCAGAAAGCGTTTAATTAATTTTGTAAAAATTTAATATCACTGGTTTAAAGAAGGAAAGAGATAGATATTACTCGTTATAAAATACTTTTTCTTGCGCCTAAACATATGCAATTTTAGTAAGATTTAAGTACTCGTTACTGAAGCAGTTTAAAGTGAAATAAATTCACAATTTAAATGCAAATTCTTTACACTTTGCTGATCTCTTTTAATTATTTTAAGAAATTTTATAAAAATATAAGAATTAAAATTTAATTCTATGTACATCCCTGAAGTAATTTTAAATATAAGTATATAGAAAACACTCTGTCTAAATTACAAGTCTCTTTTAATTCACATTACAGATTTATTGTGGATATATAAAGAGATTACTACGCTACTATTTGACCATATTGTAAACATATATATGCAAAACACCAAATTTTTAGAACTATATTAGAAAATCATGTATTTTAACAAAATATTAAATATTATAAATTATATTATAATGCTACATCAGCTACTTTCAATTATTTTTAGAAGTTAATTAAAAAATTTGTAAATGTACGAAAGGAAGCCAATATTAAAAATTTAGAAATTCAAAAATTTAGAGTTTTTAGACGGAATAATATGACAGGGTCTTTTACTTCATAGGAGCTTTAAACATTTAATTATTGTTAAAATTGTAAACTTCAAATGTGCGAAAGAAACCTACAATGGAACGTCTAAAACTTAAAAAATCCGAAGTGTTAAATGAAAGAGCATGGGAGGGTCATTTTCTCCATCTTTTAAGCTAAACTATTAACTAGTTCCTCCCTTTAACTCCTAAGTCTTATTGATTCCCAGTAAATTAAGTATTTTTAATAAAAAACAAATAATTTTCATAAAATAAACATTTACTAAAATTTAATTCAGTGACAAATTGTTCCTTTTAAAATACTTTTTAAAAAAAAAAGTTCACAAAAGTTCAAATCTGTTCATTTCGGAATCCATTAAAAATATTATATGTTTATTATTATAGTAATTATGTACAAAGCATTCACATACATTTGTTCATATTTTTATAAAAAAAAAAACCAAAGTACTACTAAACAGAACGTAATGACCTAGTAAATTATTTTTATCTGCAATGACAATTTTTCCCTTAATGAGAAATGAACCTACTTTTCTTTTGGAAAAATTCTGAAAAATTTTCCAGCAACAAAAGCATCCAAAAATTTATTAATAAATTTTTTCTATTTATAATTTTTAAATTTTTCTTTTTTTTTTTAATTTTTTTACAGTACGATAACGTTAATTCCTGCCTTAATATATTAAGACAACATTCTGTTGGTGGATTAGATAATATAACAACAAATGATATTTGTTCGGGTCGTTTAAAAGCTGTTTTAGCATTATTTTTCGCTTTAAGTCGTTACAAACAACAATCCAAACAACAACAAAGAGCTTTAACTAGTTTAGCATTGACAACAACCAAAAGTTCAGATACATTTAATAAATCACAACAAAATTTACACCAACAACAGAATACAGTTGTAGTTGATCAAAATAAATTGGGACAGCAGGGACAACAATCAATAAATCAACAACAACAACAACAACAACAGCAACAAGCATCTGGTGCATTATCGAAATCAGTTACAGCGAATTTAGAAAATGGAAATGCAGATACAATGATTACAAATAGGTGAGTGTTGATGAAAATTTGTTTTTTGAAATTATTTTCAGATTTTTAAAATGTGAATGAAATTTTAATAAAATTAAGGGTTTGTGTCTTTGATAAAAATTCGTGTAAAATATTTTGAATGGTACAAAATGTTTACAAGAAAATTGTTGAAATTTTTAAAATGTTTCTGAAACAATTTTCATATTTTAAATGCTGCGAATCGAATAATTAATATTTCAGGAATAACGTACGTGTTTGAATTATTTGTTTATGGTAGAACAGAACTAATAAAATTAATAGATAGCTACATTCTTTTATACATATAATTCAAAATCCCCAATTTTAGATTTCCTCAATTTGTTGCACTGTAAATGGAATCAAGTTACAGCTCCTGCATTTTAATTATATTTTTATTTAGAACTATAAATCAGTTCCATACCTATAATAATTCGTCTACTTTCAACAGCATGCAATGCCTAATTCTCTTGTTTATTTTAAGATTAGGTATATTACTAAATCATATGCAGTCAATTTAATTTATTGTTATTAATATGGGGTCTTTTGAATTGAAGTACATACTCAACTAGTTTTCTTCTATCTTAAATATATTTCCTTCTTGTAAATATCGTAACTTTTTCTTAAATTACGGTTAAGTTCAGTAGACATTTCTTTTGTGGTTTATAAGATTAAAGTACTATTGCAATTCCAAAATTCATTCAGGGTAAATTTTTTGTAATAATATTATTTTTACTTAATATTAAATACATTTTCATTTGATGCAGCATATTAAATCACATATCATTTCACCTTTCACCATTCTCCAATCCAAAATTTCAAAGTCAAAAAAGCAACAAATTTAAATTACCAGCACACTTTTAATCCAAAAAAAAAAAAAAATTAAATTACATTGCATATTAAAAAAAAATCTTCATATATATAAAACTACTTAGTCATAATTCAGCAACACCCCAAAAAAAAAAAAAGATTTCAAATTCAACAAAAAAATTATTCAATTAAATACTTAACAGCACATTAAAAAAAAACGGAGAATATTCACAATATGCGAATATAACTCATAACTACTCATATAAAAGCTGCAATCACCAAAACAAAGTAACCCCACTATAAAACTACTGTAAAATCAGCACCAAATATATCACAAAAGGTTGAAGCAACCCCATAATTAGCCTTCATACAAAATTTACAAAAACTGTACATTACAATGTTCCAAATACCAATAATGAATACACCATGTATACCTCATGCTAATCGAGCTTGAAAATTGAAATTTAACAGTCTGTTCTTGCCTTTTTATTTTATATTTTTTATTTTTCATCATATTTGCAATGTATTCCAGCTTCATTTTTTTTTTTCATATCAATATATATACATATATGTACATGTATATATACAACATTTAATGTGCTATTAAATACACGCTTTGCAATATACATGAAAAAAAAACGTAGAATTAACAATCATTACCAAACTATGTACCTTCAAAAAAAAAAAACTTTCCCTTTAAAAAAATTGTATCAACATATAATATTTTCATTTTATAACTACCCTCGAACCACACCTCTCTTCATCCCTCTTTCACAACCCTCATATCCTTACATTCAACATTTACCTAATATAATAATATTCAAATACTTTAAAAAAAACTTTTTTTTCATAAATACCTACAAAAACCAATTTCTTTTCAAAAAGATTTTTTAAAAAAGTGTTTTTCTTTAAAAAAAAATTTGTACCGTTTTATTATTTTCTCTTTCTCTTTCTTACTTTAACCGTTTTATATTTTCTGTGCGTTCAAAACTTATACGAGTACTACCTACAGATACTTTTTATTATTTACATAAAGGCTACTTTATATTCATTACTTTCTCATTATTATAATTTTTCGAATTTTTTTTTTTTTTTTTTTTTATTACCGGCTGGTCTCTTTTTTTTCTTAATTTTTTCTTTTTTTTTGTACCTATGGTTACTATATATCTACCTTCGACTGTTTATATGTATATATAATTAGTTAAAAAAAAATGTCCTTTTTAAATATATTCATAATAATAAAAATTCAAATTTTTTTTAATTTGTTGTTGTTGCTGTAATTTGTTTTTTCTATTCCTTACATGGAAGAAGTCCCTAATTTTTTTATTTTTTTTATTTTTGTAATATGGCTACTCTTAAAAATTTTATTCTCCTGTCTTGGATAATGGTTACAGAATGCATGAATGAAAATTCAAATTGTTGTTGCAATTTATTCAGAAACTTTTTTTTTTTATTTTTAATATGCATTAAAAAAAATATAAACAAATTTTTTTTCATTAAATAAAAAAAAGGACAACAACAATTTAAAAAAAAAATTTGTATCCTTTAGCAACAGTATAATTTTTACTAAATGTATACATAAAGATACATATATAAATATTAATTTATTATTATAAATATGTAATAATATAAATATGTATGTATACTCATTAACATGAATACAATATGCTACATTTACTTATACTATCATCCCTCCCTATTGTATATGTAACTATAAGTTTTGTTTATTCAAATGTTGCTATACATATGTATAAATATGTATACATACCTTGTATACATAAATGCATAGTAATAATAATATTATAATAGAGGCAATATTATCATCGGTTCTTTTTTTTTCTTTCTTCCTTTTTTTTTTTGTTGTTGTTTTTGTTTTTTGCCATTATGTCTAGCATTGAGACAAAAATGTTTTGTATTCGATAGATACATGTTTTGTTTTTGTTGTTTTTTTTTTGTTTTTTTTTATTATTCTTCTGCTGTATCTTGTCTTGTCTCGCCAGTCATCTAGTCTCCATTCACTATTGTAATTGTTACACAACATGATGTAACTATGGAACAACAACAGCATTGACTATATGTAACACTATAAATGAGAACTAGAGTCTATTGTATGTATCCAATTTTTTTGTTTTTTTATCATAAACATGTATCTAAATAAATGTTTTTATTAAAGCGACAGATATTATAGAAATGATATAAAATAATAATAATAAAAATCTAATAGTACGACAAGTTCGATAGTCTTTTGTTTAGTTTTATTTTTTGTAATTTTTTGTTGCTTTGTAGTTGAGAATTTTGTATTGTAGTTTATTACTCCTGTTGCGCTCTTTTATGAATAGCAACATGGAAAGTATTTTGTTGATGAAAAATATTATAAAATAATGGATACATACGACGCCTACACACAATATATTGCAACATTCTGCTACTGCTATATTATTTGTTATGTATATGAAAAGTAACTGTAGAGTGTAGAAACATTGTGTACATAATTTTTAATTTCTTAGAAACATCTAAGAAAAAAATCAATGTCATTAAAGTTGCCAAACATAAGCATAAGAGGGTATTGTATTAAATATGTTGAAACATTGTTGAAATGAAATATTTTTTATGTTGCGAAACATTTAAAAACTCAAGAACTCCAAAGAGTTGTTTTGTTTAAGATTTTTTTATATACTCTTTTACAGCAATATTCAACAATTTTTCATAAACATTTAACATTTTTTCATTCAAATTAAACATGTCATCATATATTTTATTATATCAAAAAATGCTTTATTTGGATGAAAAAATGTTGAATGTTTATGAAAAATTGTTGTATATTGCTGTAAAACAGATCTATGTTGAGAAACAAATAAATAAGTGTTTAGGTACAAACTATATAAGAGCAAGTTGAAAGCAAAAATTGGGAAAGTATAATATCCTACATAATTATGTTTTATATACAAATGTTTTATTCATAAAAGTCATTTATTAATTAAATGAGTTGCTAGTTGGTATCAACTTAAATAATTAATTACTGTTATATACATTTTAAATAAGAGGTTTTAGTTTTACAAAATATGATGTGACCTTACATTACATATACTCTAAATCTAATTCTATTCCATTACTGGTAATAGGTATCCTTTTTATTAAAAATTCCTAACTCTACCTCAGATTAAAAAAACTCTTTTATCTCAGAATATCTCAGAATATCTCAGAATAAATAGACCTTTCTAAATTTCCAATTAATATTTCAATATATAGACTTACTCTACGTATACCTACTCTAATATGGAAAAGATTATGCAGGATAATTAACTTCAATAGAAAATCTGGGTTTACTTTTCCGTACACATCTTAACTCTGTCTAAAACTGTTTCATATTTTCCAAAGACACACCAGTACCTACTCCACTAAGAAAGCACAAGTATGTACTATACTTATGAAATTATAAAATGTCTCTATAAGTTGTGGCAATACACTTTGTATGATAATTAATGTTTTATTTTAGGTATTTTTCAATTTGTTGAGAAACAAAAGAGGTTAAGACCTAGGACTTTAAATTGTAAAACTTTAAAATATTAATGCAACATTAAAATATATACTGTATATTTCAATTTCTGTTGTATACATTTTTAGACCATATAATATTTATAAACAATATGTTTCTAAAAACATATTTTTATTTCTAAAATCGAATGTTGCTATATAAATGACTATTGTAACACTTGCTTGATAATCATTCTAATAATCACAATAATGACGAAACATTATCTTTCAATTTCTATTGTATACATTTTAAGTATACCACATAATATTTATAAACAAAATGTTTCTATAACAAATTTTTATTACTAAAAACTAAATGTTGCTAATGACTGTTATGGAACTTGCATGACAACTACCGATACTCTCTCAAATGATGAAACATTATAATGTATACTAAATCTTTAAACTTCTTTTTTGTAAACTTTTTTAGACCACAATATTTATATACAAAATGTTTCAATAAAAATTCAAAATGTTTCTCAAATCAAATGTTGCTACCGAGTGCCGACTGTTATAACACTTCCATGACAATATCACTCTTACTCTCACTCTCTCTCTTCAAAAAAAAAAATGTCTTTTTTTAAAAGTTAAAGATTGCATTTAAATGCTGTTAAGAAAAAAACAACAACAACAGCAACAACAACAGCAACACCAAATAAATGAAATAAAGTGTATAAAACCATGCTGTTTTTTCAAATTGCTGTTATTTGTACCGGTTTTTTTTTTTTTATTTTCTTCATTTTCTTTTTATTTTTTTTTTTGTTCTTATTTTTCTTATGATATTCACATTAATTTCTTGACTTCCCCCTTCATATATTTGTTGTTGTATTTTCTTATTGGAAATGTATTTTATATGCATTTTAAGTTTTAACCCATACCCATATCAACAAAATCTCACTCACACTCCATTTAGTTGCTCAGCAGAAATAGTTTTAGTTTTATAGTTTTATTTTTTTGTTTTTTGATTTTTAGTTTAATTTGAGCAATCGAACGGCTCAATCATAATTTTTTTTGAAATTTTTTGGTATTTTAACGTGCGGTTAATTTTTGTGTTTAACGGTTCAATGGATTTTTTCGTAAAATTTTTTTGTTGTTTTTGTTTTTTTTTTATCTAATCTTTTGGTCCGTATTCGGAACGTTCGAAATAGAATGGGATCGATGTTTATTTAATACTTAAAATAAAATTGTTTTATTTGAAATTTAATCGTGTGTTTGTGTGCGGGGGAAAATACCGTGAAATGTTGACCTGAAAGGTGAAACAGACAAAAAAAAAAATAAGAACAAAATAATAAAAAAAATTTGAATTTTTTTTTTAAATCTCGCGTGTTTAGAACGTGTTTAAGATCGGTTTCGTGCGTTCAAATATATTATATTAACGGTAATTCCTACAATATATATATATATAACATTGTTATTGTGATATATTTGGGAGAATATAGGGTTTGTTTTAATTTGACATTTGATTTCGTTTCGTTTTGTTTTTTTTTTCTGTATTCAGAGGGAGTCGTGCGCAGCTGATTTTAGATCACGATTTGTGGGAGAATTTTGGAATTCAGATTTTATTTTTGGTTTTTAATTTAAATTTGAATTTAATTTAAAATTATAAAATTTAAAATTTTAATAATAAATGCAATCATATATTTAAATACTTATTTGGTTGCATATAAATATATATATATATATAAAATCAGTGTATGTGTGTGTATTAAGAATAAAAATTTAATAAAATAAAATTAATATTCATGAATTAAAAAAAAAAAAGGAAAAGTTTAATATAAAAGATAAAAAATGGAAACGTCTCTATTCTTTGTGTTTTGTTTTTTTTTTTTTGTATAATCTAAAGAATTATAAAATAATTTTCAAAAAGGATACTTAAAGGACACATTAAGGATACTTGACAATAATATACATTATAATATAGATACATATAAGTAGAGTATGTATATTATAATGTAGATAATGTATTATTAAAAAAAAAAATTCGTTTTATTTATTGTTGCATTAAATGTTTATTTAGGAGGGATTTTTTTTTATTCTTCATATTTTTTCTAGCTGTACGACTTTCTTTATTAAAATCGCTGAAGGGTGTTGTAAATATCCGCTGATTGATTTTTTTTTTTTTTGTTTTTCAATTTTTTTTTTTTAACTTGTTTGTTTTTTAAAAAACTTTGGGATAATATAAATTTTATATATAAATGTATTAGATAAAGATAGTTGTACTAGGCTTTTGTAGGGTAAATATACCATTTTAAGAATGAATGAGAATTAGATTTTATTTATACAGGGATTCATTGCCACTTTCTAATTTTTAATATGTAATAAAACTTTGTTAAGAATTTAAATTCGTTTACTGCTATCAAATTTTTGTATTGTAGATATTCTGGAATATAAACTTGTTCCCCTTTCTGCGCCAGTTAGTTAGGAATTAAAATTATCTTCATTAAAATGTGTGTTAATTTATTTGATTTACAGAAGAACCCAAATTGGATTTTAAGTAAAAGTCAAGTAAATGAGTTCTAGCTTTAATATTCTGCACAAAATATACTTTTCTTTAATTTTAAGCTCGTACCTCGTCCTATAACTCTGCTAGTAGATTTAGTTAGTAATTTATAACAATTTAGTTTCAGTGAATTCGTTTAGTTATTAGGTTTAATTTAAAATATTTTAGTTTGGCTTTTAAAACTCACAGATATTATTAATAGCCTTTCACTTTCAAGTTTGGTATTTTTTTCAAAATTTATTCAAATATTTATAGATAAGATAATGAAATGCCTTAGAAGTTCAATTGAGATATCTGAACAAACTCTTCTCATTTAATTAGTAAAATCCCGTTCACTTAAAAATATTTTTCTTTGAAATTTTAAAACTCATAGTCAATATTGGTAACCGTTCATTTACAAATTTTATATTCTTATATTTCAAAGGCGATTCTTTTCTAAATCTATTCAGACCATACGTTAATACACCCAAAATAATTTTATAAACTTTGTATTCTTATAGTTCAAAAGTGTTGCAAAGGCATTTTCAGACATATTGCAGAGGCATATATTCAGACTCTATAGAGTCTCTTGTCTAAATTAATTTATACATTTCCAATTTACTATTATATATTTCAAATTGATATCAAATTACATAAGTTGAAGGTACAAAGAATCGGTTATTTAAGTAATCTTAAAAACTTTTAGTTTGATCTTTTAAAACTCACATCCATTACTAGCAGATTTCAGTATTATTTAAACTTCGTGTTCTTTCACAAAATTAAAATAAATTATTTAATCGCATTATCAATTAAAAACGTCTCCCTAAATTCATAATATCCTTTTAATATTAAAAACTTTCCTTTTAAATTGATAACAAATTATGAAAAAAGACTTAAAATTTTTATTTATAAGGACCTTTCAGATATAGGATTTAATAATTTTTTGTATAAAATTTTTACAAAATAAACAAAAACAAAATCATTAAATGTTCATTTGAAAAAAAAACAACAATATTATAGAAAGGATAATGATTGCATAATTGTCAACAATCATATCCATGAATGTATTAGTGAACATTTTCAGTTTTTATTGGAAATGAATTAATATTTAAAATAAAAAGAAATAAAATAATGGCAGACTTACTTAAATATATACAAATAGAGGGAGCTAAGCTATAATAATTTTTATATCAGAGTTTTTTTTTTTTTTTATAAGGGTTCAGAATTTTATTTTAGAATTTTTTATTGAAAAATAATAAATTTACGAAAATTAAAACATTTTTTCCCATTGTTTGTTTTTCCGTGATTCAGTTTTTATTCTTTTGTTATAGATATGTTTGTTTGTATTTTGTTTTGTTGAAAATAGATAACTTTTAAACAAAATGTTTTGTTGCTATAAATTTTATTTTATCATGTGTACAGAAAGGATTTTAAAAAACGCAAAATAAATTTATATATCGATTTTTAAAATAGATAAATCAATTGAAAATCGCTAAACGATAGATTAAAATTTATTTTGATTTCAAATTGTTTATCTGAGTTCTTAATAAGAGTTATATAAGACCTCATATCCGTTTTCATATTTCATTTTCAATCCTAGCACTTTGTTTTGCAATTTTAGATGTCTAAGGCATTGTAAGGATATGTTCTCTTGGGAATTTTTTATGACAGAACAAATTGATTATGTAAATTAAAATAATCTCTTCAAAACTATCTGTGGGTAACTCAAGATTTTTTTCTTCAGAGGCATTTAACATGATAGATATTATGACCCCTCTGCGGCACTAAGGACACTGAAGATGCTGAGGCGTAATATGTTCTTACATTGTTCCATTCTGATGCAATACCCTTGATAATTTGAAAGTATTGTCTTTGAAGACATTTAACAAGACAGACATTATGACCTCTCTGTGGCACTAAGGACACTAAAGATGCTGAGGCACAATAGCAATATGTTATACCACGACTTCTTCCTGATGAATACCTTTGACTTTTTAAAAATATATAATGTTTTCGGAGGCTTTTGACAAGACAGACAATATGACTCCTCTAGTGAACTTCGGATAGTGAGGGTACTAACTGAGCGATAATAATATTAGGTTATCTAGGGTCTCCTTTATGGTGGAATACTCTTGATTTTTTAAAAGTACATGTTGTCTTCGGAGGCATTTGACAAGATAGACAATATGCCGCATCTGCAACACTTCATTAACTGAGGATACTAACTGAGGCATGTTATCATTAAGTTCCTTCGGCGCTTCTTTCTAATGGAATACCATTGATTATAAGAAAGTGTTATCTTTGGAAACTATTCAGAAGTCAAAACTATGACACCTCTGCTATATCCGTCAAATGTTCCTTTTCCCTTCCGGAAATAAACTTGAAATATAATTTTTTAAAGTATATATTTAACAGATACTTCTCAGCTAGTCAAAAACGACCGGCTCCTTTCTGAATGAATATCATTGATTAAAACAAAGTACTATCTTTGGAAACTATTCAGAAGACAGACAATATGACTCCCCTGGTCTACCTCTCAACTGGGTGTATAATTTAGCAAATATGTTAAGTAAAAGCTCTTCAGTTTGTCAAAACACCCTAAGTAACTACTTGTTAAAATTTCAAACTCCATGTACTCAATACAAAATTAAGTTAGTAGTATTGATACATTTATTTTTATATCCATAGTGAAAATTTTATGCTTCTTTATATAATACATATAACTAATGTATCTTAGTGTTTATAACTATAATGGCATGTGTTAATTTTATTGGATTTCTAAAAGATTTTCAAATAAAAAGCCCCCAAAATTATTAATTATTTTCGAATACTTACAAATCAAAAAGAAATTTATGACTGAAATACTGGAATCTTTAAACAAGAACAAAAAATCAAAACTCACAGCATGTATATTTATATTTTACTTTCAAATTTTTATTTTAATAACTTTCCGGTCTACTTATTTTTAATTTAAAAAAAAAAAAGTTCTTTAACATTTAAATGCGATTTAGAACACATTTTTTAAAGTTATTTAATGGATACCCAACCAGTCTTCTAATCAAAATTATGCATTAGAACACAAACATATCTTCATCAGCTACACTCAGCTGTATACTAAAATATTCTTCTTCTCATTAATTTATGCTTTTATTCTTCTTACAGTGCTCTTCTCTGCTTCTTACTCTGTTCTGATCTCTGCTGCTTCTTGTTCTTTATTTAATCGTACGTATCATTAGAATCGCAAATTTACTTTTTTTGTATACTTATCAATGTTTTTTTTTTTGCAAAATATTCACTCTATATAGTTCAACGCCTTTATTCCTTATATATGGAAACTCTGAACTCACTTATGGATTCAATTCAATATACATATATATATATGTATATTTACTGTTGTTTTGTCATCTTTATGATACGCATTTTTTGTTTAGTGGTGCTTCTGCTGCATGCAACACTCTTTTTTTTTGTGCAATTTATGGTCCTGTGTTATATTTTGAAATATTTTAGGGATCCCTTTCTTGTAGTTTCATTGAAGCATATAACAACAAAGTAAAGTAGAATTTTGGCAAATTCATTCAATTTTCAAATTTTATTCCAATTCTTTGCCAAAAAAAAAGCAGGATGGTGTATGTATTTATAATTTATGCAACAGATTCAATGATTCAATGTATATTTGATGATTCAAAAGATACTGCACTGGAGAATGTTTAATATATGCACAAATTTAGTAATATTCCATTTAAGTTCTTGCGAAGTACGAAGCGGGGTATGAAATTTTCTATTAAATTTAATAAGTACAGTGAAGAACAAAAACAAAAACGATAAAAAAGCTAAGACAAGAGTATAAAAATTACATAAAACATATTCTTCAATTATGGATAATGTGAAAAAATTAACATAAATGTGACGCAATAGTATTAAAAGACTTTTTAAAATGAGAAGAAAGAAGCCTTTTCTGGGGTAGTGGTTATATAAAATAAAATGGAATGAAATGATATTAAATTATGTACACAATAATTTAAAAAAAAAATAATAAAAACAAAAACAATACTAACATAAACGATACTCTAAACATTAAAAAAACGAAACACTGAAAAAGAATCGTTGGTGCCGGGAAATAAGTCCCAGCGCGATTAAATCTTCGGCGGGTTTTTTCGTATTGGATACCGCAAGGCTTTATTTCATATGGAATAAGAAGTAGTATACGGGGTGCTATTACTCTTTCGATTCGACTTTCAAAGTTTTGAGACATAAAGCCCCAAATGTTGGTTCTCAAGAATTCCAATATTTAATTGGTGTAATTTCAAATTAGGAAATGCCAACTCGGAGTCTTTGTTCTTATATAACTATTATATAAAAAGTTTAAAATAGGAAGAATTTTAGAATAGCATTTAAGATGAGGGTATTCTCTTTTCTAGTATATTAATATATGTGTAGTTGGGATCCTGAATTATTAGAGATTCTAAAATTGGTTTCGAAATTCTGAAAAAAAGGAAATTTCTACCCTGTTTTTTGAATTTAACTCTAAAATCGCTTCAGGATATAATCTATTTGTGAAAATTAACACCACAGGGCTTAATTCTTTAAATTTTGTGGTCTCTGGGGGCTATGTTTAGTGTGGGCTTATTTCACGACGGCGAATCGTATCTACCCGTTTTTAGTATAGCTGTAAGATCCCTCTCGAGAATCTTCTACATAGGTAAATTAACACCCCGGGGCTTTATTCCTCACTTTTGCTCTGATGCCTTTATTTCTTATGGGCTTATTTCACGACACGAAACTTTGAGAATAAAAAATACTTAATATATTATAGTACCGATATAGAAGATTGCAATGTGTTTTTTTTTTGGCTTTTTTTCATTTTGTTCTGATTTTTCATATAGATTCTATTTTTAACGCTATCTTTACCACTCGCTTCAGTCTTCACTAAATTATAGAAACAAAAAAAAAACTGTTCTATTGTAGGAAGAAAATAACTCTACTGTGACTCTATACTAAATCTCTGTGTTTTGTTTTTTTTTTGCAGCTCCCAAAGGTAATTAATTTTCTTAAATTATTATTTGTTTTTTGGAGATGAATATACAAGTATTTTTCCCCCAGCTACTGTTCCTGCCTATGTTGTCCTATGTTGTCGTGTTGTGTTCTATATGTAAAAAAACTGTTGATACTTTCGCTGAACTGTTTTTCCGTTTAATATTAAGTATTTAAAAGTATTTTAAGAGAATATAGATGAACTGAAATTAGTATATAATATGATTATAACTTCGTTCCATGAATATTGTGTGTTGACGATGTTGAAATTATAAAAGATGAGGTGGGATGAAAATTATAAGATTATGGAAATTTTTACTAGGCTTCTTATTATTAAAGACAAAAAAAAAGTTCAGAGTTTTTTTTCAACTAATTTGGTAGAAGAAAGAAAAAGTATAAAACCACAGAATAGAAATATATTATAAATATGTGTAGTATTTTATTAATATTTTGGCAGTGAATCAAAATTTGTTAAAAATATAAAAACACTGCTATATAAAAAATTTTTGTTTTTTTTCATTTCAAAAAGTAAACAATGAAATTGGAGTTTTACAGAAATTATATTTTTTAGAAAAAGTTTTTGAAAGAAATCCATCATTTAAAAGTAATTAGAATCTGGTAAATATAACTTCTTTTCTCTAAAGATTATATAAATTCTTTGTTTGGTTTAGTAAGTAAGCAGCTTTGTATATATATATATATATACATATAAATATAACATTTTCTCTTAACTTCTTTACTCGATACAGACGAAAATGGCTTCGCACATAGATTCAGCAGTAAAATTGTTAAAATTCTGCCTATGCTTTTCCTTATTTTTCAATTCCTCGTTTTGCTGCATCCACAGGATAGATTTTATTCTACAGCTTAAAGAGCAACTTCTTCTGAGTAAATCAAAGGCAGAAGTCATTTTAAATTTTCGTAACTTATATTTTGGTCCTTAGGCATCACGTAGACTTAGACATCACGTAGACTTGAAATTAATACGTAATTCAAAATGTATTACGAACTAAGTTTCACTTCCATATATTAGAAATGCTTAACACTGAATATTGCCAGTATATGTGCAATACCCATGGTTTGTTTGATATATAGAGTACCTAAGATTTAACATAGATCTTCATACTTAATCTACACACATCCAGCAAGGCCAAATAACACATACATATCCAAGACGTCCAATAACATATCCAAAGATATCTAAGACAAAAATTTGATTTTTAAACTCATAGGTTTGAATTCACGTTTTTGTAATTTTTATAGGACTGCAGACAATAGAGAATCAGTTGAGCAGACAATAGAAAATCCGATGTTTTAATATCGATAATTAACTGGGTAATCATAATTTACCAACCCTACATGCTCTGAACCAGAGGTACAGATTTATAAATTATTCACAAGTTAATCTACTACAAAGAGTCATGAAATGTGCGTCAATTTCTAAAATTAAAAATCCCAGCCCAATAGTAAAAACCTTCAAAAATTTCTTGTCCCAATACATATTTAATACAAAATTATATAAAGCTCAAACGTTTACCCAAACTTTAATCCCTCATATCTAACCTAAATAAATTTTTATCTTCAACAAACTTACAACAAAATTCTTTCTTTCAGCATCAACTTTTAAACTTTCTTTGCAACAAATTCTGTAAAAACATAATCAAGAGAAATTAAATTAAGTTTTCAAAAGTTTTTTCAAAAACATTCTTAAAGTTTACATCTATACAACGTCTAGGTATCTACTTATAGTAATTTCATAAATTTTTAATTGAAATATTTTTATAAATAATTCTTATGGTCTAGTCAAAAAATTTCATCAAAAGAATCATTTGTATGCCAGGTCCCTATATAAAAAAAAGAAACCCAAAAGCAAAACCAAAATTTATGATACTTTAAAGTTTGTTGTGTCCTTTGAATTCCCACAAAAAAAAAAAAAACCAAAGCAAATATTCTAAAAATATATAATATATATTTCTTCAAATAAGTAAAAATTGATTATTTCAATTTATTATGGACATGAGTCAGATATAAAACTGTCCTGAAATATTCTGACTAATTTTTCTTTAAAAAATAACATTGATATAGAAGTCATGCTGTGTTAAAAGAATCGGATCCATTTAATTTAAGTTTACTACCAAAAATAATACTCAAATATACTGAAATGTACCAACACCCATATGGAAGGGACAAAATAATCATTCCTGTTTCTTTTTGTTTTTCTTTCTACGAAAAAAAAGTAATTAAAAGTGCCAATTCCAGATTTTTGCACAATTGTATGTACCAGATTTGTGTATTTGATGTGATAACTTTGTTTAGACAAAGCTGTTTCAATTTGGATAGGTATGACCGACAAATTGATTCTGTAGAAAAAATACCCTTCTTCACCCCTTCCCACAAAAGAGAAACTTAAAAAAGAAATTGAAGACTCTTAAACTTTCATAAAAGAACACTTTGTAAAAGTTTCATCTTTATTTAGTCCTTTTTGTCCCTTAAGTGGTTCTTCTGACATTAGAATTGGTAATTTAAATTGAAAAATTTTTCAAATTGATTTCAAATTGTAAAAAAAGCAGTAAAACAAATTGGGAAATAAAATTAATAAATTAGTTTTTCAAACTTTGAATGTTCATCCTGAAGTGCATTTTTAGCACATTTTCAAAAAATTTTGTAAAAATGTGCCTATATAGTTTCACTCTGTCCGTCCGTCCGTCCGTCTGTCTGTCTGTCCGTCTGTCTGTCCGTATGTTTACAAAACCTTTTACACCGTTTGAAATAAAGAAAAGAAATTTTAACCACGAATAGATATTACAAAAAAAATAATTTCGTAGAAGAATTTTTTTCTCTAGCCCCACCTGTTAGGGAACTGCAGCCCCCCAAAGTTGGGAAAAGCCCTATATTCAAATTGTCATAAAAAGAGTTCTATTAGGTGTATTTTCAATCTGAAAACGGCAAAAGATAGCTGGTTTTATAAAATTTATAAATTATTAAAAAATAAATGTTAAGGGTTGCCATACGGTACTAAAATTTACCATTATGCTAAACTCAATTTTTGCAACATTTTTGGCCACACATATCTTCTAAACGGGCCAAGTTAGTGTTTTGAAATTTTGGGAGTAGTTAGATCCTCTGAAATAAGAAGAAGTCGGTTAACAAATTTTTTTTGTCACGTCCCCTGTTTTGCAGCTATAAGGGCTCGAAAATTGAAATTTTGCTATTTTTAAACACCTGTAACTTGAATACCTGTCCAAATTTTTTTTTAGTAATATACAAAATTCAAAGCTCTATAATTATATTTCAACATGTGTCAAAGGTTTTTCTTAATTTTGAAGGGTGACGAAGCTACAGCCCCTGCAAACTCCAAAAAAGCCCTATATTTAAACTGATATAAAAAGAGTTCTGATAGGTTTATTTTCAATTGAAAAACGGTCGAAGCGAGCTTCTTTTATAGACTTTACAAAAATACTTTGCTTAAATGTTTAGGGTTGCCATACGGTACTAAAATTTATCACTGTGCAAAACTCAATTTTTGCAAAATTTTTGGCCCCACATATCTTTTAAACGGTTCAAGCTAGGGTCTTGAAATTTTGGGAGAAGTTAGATCGAAATTAGTAGGAGTCGGTTAACAAAATTTTTTTGTCAAGCCCCATGTTCAGGAGCTATAAGGGCTCGAAAATTGAAATTTTGCTATTCTTAAACACTTGTAACTTGAATACCTGTTTAAATATTTTTTCCCTAATATACAAAATTTAAAGGTCTAACATTATATTTTAACATATGTTAAAGGTTTTTCTTAAATTTAAAAAGGGTTCTTTAAATTGAAGAAAGTGTCTCTCAGTTTTAACCATTTTTGCCTATATAGTAAAATTCTAAGAAAAATTCCAAATTTTGGTGGAATTCACAATTGAATTCCTAAAACCTAAAAAAGTTTGGGGGAAGGGGAGTAGTGAGCAATATATCCTTGAGAGATTTGGCAACCTTCCCCATAGAGGGGCTACTAGGACTTAAAAATTTAAGGTAAGGTAAGCAGTAACTTAGTCACCAACGTATATATTTCCTTAATTAAACGTTAATATTGAAGCTTCAACATTATATTCCGCTAAAATACTTAATATGAAACATTATATTATTTTGAAAATGTGCTTTTTTAAAAACCCTTGGTTTTTTTTCATCACTTGTTTAATTTGAATTCTGTGAATTATTAAATGGAATCTAATTTAATTTGGATACCTATTCCCTAAGATAAATAATTTAAATTTGGAATTTACCGTAAAAAAAAAACCTTTGATAACTAAATTGAACCTTAAGTAATTAAAAATTTATTAACCAATATCAATTAAAAATTAATTTAAAATACAAATTATCTATGGTTATATTGAAACTTCAGTTAAACCTAATAATATCCGAATTCATTTGAAAAATACTTGTAAAAAGTTAAAGGACATAGAAATCAACCCGGTAGATCGAAAGGGTAATAGAAATGAAGGAAGATCGAAATCCATGGAGAACTATAATCGGCAGGAGTTGAGGAATTAGTAAAGTCTAGGTGGAGTATAGAAACAAGTTTGAAGTTAATTTGGCTTTCAGCTAATAGGATAGCATTTGATTAAAAAATTAATTTTTTTACAGATAATTGATTAAGTGTAATTACATAGGATTATCTGGAAGTACGAATTGTTAGCACCCACTTTTTGCTGGAGACTTTCTTTTTCTCTTTGATTTATCATAAGGTTTGCGGTAGAGTTCCTTTCTTTAAAATCAGCTTTCCTAATCAAAGGTAACAGATGCTGTTTGTAGCTGCCGATTGTAAGACTTTCACTACAGTTATTTCCATGGCCTATCAAAAAATCCAGGAAAACCCACCATGCTTTGTCTGACTCCTTTACTTCACTAGAATTGGTTAACTATTCAATTTTTCGATTGGGTTCCTCACCGAAAAAGCGGGGATCTTGAAGAGTAAAGCATTGTGTTGAGTAGCAGATGCTAGGTTAGCATATCTTGAAACTGTCAGCTTTCGGTACTCATCCTCCTTAATGTGGAACTAATTGGTTTAAAATCGACTAACGATTGGTTAATAAATGGTATTTGTCCCGGTGATTAAAAAGTCTAGGATTAAAAAGAAAATTTTTAAATTGTAGGTATGAAATATACTAATTACATTTTTCACCTTGGTTATTCACTAACAATAATCAAAAAAAACCCTTTCATACTTGCAACCCAGGAAAAAAAACAGTGATTATTTTCTTTGGGTTAACGCTCAACTAATCCCCCCACAGTTCCCAATACAGAACTTCATAAAACGCATCAAATTATTTATTAAGTAATAAAGGTACTAAGAAATTAATCAAATCATTGAAGCATAAAATGCACTTATAATTTAAGTTATAAATAAATATAAATTTATTAACTAAATAAAAGTATATTCCCATAGCGTTTATTTGTGTATAAAATTTAACATATTATACATCTTATGACTTATTAGAAGAACTCTTCCCATTCCCAATCCCATTTTTAATTCATTTTAATATTTTACCCCTTGTACCACTTCAATTCAATTTGTTTTTGTAATAAATCAATTTATTGCAAATAATAAATTAAATTCAAATTTAAAACCATTATCTAATATAATTATTATTATTACAAATTGTAAAACTAATAAATCTAAATTTTTGGCAGGAAATCCCGTTATCAAGATAAATACAAATTGGGAAATTTTGCAGAATATCTAAAGATATTATATTAACCATATAAAAATGATGAATAATACAAAATAAATAAATAATATGATTTACCCACCAGAATCCAACGTTTCATTTCACCTAAATGGTGATTATAAAAATTCCATCAGATAATAATTCAACTTTAAATATATATTACAAAATATCTATCTATTACACTCCTTATTCTTCTAATCCTTACTGGCAGTTAAAATTTATATTATTTGGTAATAAATGGAATCAGGGGAATATTCAGAAGACATATTGCATGACTACTGCATTTTTCTCAAAAATAAATTACATATATAAACATTTTATTAGATTAGTCTTGAGGTTAATTCACATTCGAGACCAATGTCATGCCCTTGCAAATACATAAGAGTACTAAAAGAGTTACTGCCATGAATGAAATTGCATGAACCAGAAAATGTGATCCCTGAAAATTCTTTAAAGATAAATTTTATTGCAAAATTAACTCATAATAAAATTTAATAAACCGCATAAAAGATTATATAAATTTTCAATTTTTCCTCTGTCTTTAATTTCGATGTTGGTGTTTTTTAGATTTTTCCTGTACAAAATTTAATCGTTTTGAGCAATTTTAGCACAAACAGTAATCAATACTGAAAGTAATGTAACATAGTAATTCTTGTTATCTATATAGAACCAGAATGTACCTATAAATATATTTTTTATGATATTTGTGAAATTAAATTTTTATTCCTTGGATAAGAGGGGGAAACATTTGCTCTTGTTACACGATTAATCCCTCATCCCCCAAAGTTTACTATTTCCTGATTGTTGTTCCAATAGCATTTAATATGACAAAGTGTTTCATGTTGTTTTGATACTTGTTATAATTTTTTTTATTTTATTATACTATTGTTGTTGTTTTATGTAATTCACTTTATTTGAATATAAGGTTTTACCGTTATACTGCTTCTTCGTCTACAAGCAGCTTTTACCATTATACTGCTTCTACTACTACTATTTCTTCTACTAATACTCCTACAATTCTAATCATTTATCTAAAACGATTGGCAAACGATTCCTTAACTGGTATTATATATATAGGAAATGCAGCTGGCATTCAATGAATGTCAATGATTGATGTTTCTTAAGAGACAATGTCACGTGTCTGATAAATTTTCTGGTTATTTTATTAAGAAAATTAAAGAAAAAGGGAATTTGAGGAAAATTGAAGACATGCAGTAGTAAGTATATGGTGGGTTATTTGATGATGGAGTATTTCCACCCCATAACTACCTATTATGGGAGGAGTGAGGAAATACTAGGAAAGGGATGGAATGGGATGAATAGAACATATATAATTTCTGAATAGATATTCAATATTTGGTTCCCATTCCAAAATTTGTAATTTCTAATTTTTTTTTCTGAAGCATTTTTAACAAGGATTCAGTTTTTCTTTTTTGTTTTCTTTTCTTTTCTGTTTACATTAAATTGCCGAAACATTAAAAGAAAATTGAGCAAACCAAGAAAATAATAAAATATAAGTAAAGATTAAAAAAAAATAGAAATAAAAAAAAAAATTAAATAAACAACACAAAAGAAATAAAAAAAATAACACAAAAACATTTACAACAAACATCCTGAATTTATCCAATATATCAAAACAAAATAAAAAAATTTAAGTTTGTATTTTCTTTATAGTGTGTTTTCCATTCATGTTTATTTACTTTGATTGTTTTGTATTTTTTTATTATGTTAGAATTATATTTTGATATATTTTGATGGATACGAATATGTGTATTTTATATGCAAGCTATAAAATAAAAAGGAAAATCAAAAGGAAAATGTAAAAAGATGAACCATAACGACATTAAAAAGGTATGAAGTGTATCGAGTAAGTGCAACAAGATATTAAGATACGCTTTAAATAATTTAAAAGTCTGAACATTTCATCGAATTAGGACCTAAATATAACTGCGTCTCAATAATTACTTATGAGTGCCGGTCATAAAGCATTTGGCACTAAAATACGACAAAGGTTCACAATTGGTACAAAAGATCCTGGAAATAATTTTTTTGAAAATATGAACTTTTTTCGTTATGTAAGTCGCCTGAAATCTCATACAAAATTGTGAAGCACTTTTAAATTTTATTATGGTGCATTAATTCACACTCTAGTATGCATTGCTTAATACAAAGTCTTAAAATTTTATCCAAATTTATGCTTATGCTAAAAATAATGTAAAAAGCTTAATAAACTCAATTTTTTCATCAAAATAACGGTATTTCCTGCTAGTATAAAAACAATATTTGTTAACAGTTTTGGCGGTTAATTTTAATTGAAATTTAAAGAAGAGTAATCTGTTTGTCCTTAAACTTCTTCATATTACACATCAATATTTTAAATCTAATGTTTATAGTAAGTTTTCTGATGCTCAGTCATATTTCGTTCTTATACAAATGTATAGCATCATCACCGACTGACAGACTTACATCATATAACTAAATCAAAAGTATATCTAGGCATATATAATAGCATTTTATAAATTTTTCCAAATATTTTTAAAAAAATTTCTTCTTCTGTTATTTAATTTTCTAAGGTATATACGTATCCTTGGTTTCTTTTATAAAAATTCTGAAGGCTTGATAAAAATTTTCCATCGTTTATTTTTCTTCTTATTCAAGTTCCTGTTTATCGTTTATTGAATTTTCAGTTTTTGTGTTTTTTTTCTTTTTTATTCAGGGTATGATTTTTATCAGTTTATCAATATTGGATCAATTTGTCAAGTACTTTGTATGAGTGAAAGAGACAACAATATTTAAAAAGAACTGATGTTAAATAAGTATATTTTGTTAGATCCTTATGGAGGATTGATTCTTATTTTAAGATTAGACTTTAAGATAATGTTAAAGTAAACTGAGGTATAAAAAATTGAATGAAAATTGAATGATAAAGACTGAAAAATTGATGAAGCTTTAAGGAAATAAAATAAGCTTCATTTACAATTTAAAAAGAAGGGAACATATTTAATTTAAAAAAAAATATACATATATATACAATGTTTTGATACATATGTTCTACAACATGTTGTAAGGTATATTTTGATTAAATATAGGATATTAAAAATCATGTTAAAATAAGGAAATTATTGTTTTTTTTTTTGTAGTTTTTGGTTTGAAAAAAAAATTTAAATTAGATAAAAGAAAAAATTGTCATACGAGATTTTTAATATTAAAGGTGAAGGTAAATAAGCATGTCTGTACAAAAGGTATACAGTTAAATGAAACAGTATTCGGAGCAGGTATTTTTGCTTCCTCTCATGTTTTTCCAGTTAAGGTCAGTTCTTCTAATATCGTTCGTTTCCAGGTGTTATTGTGGCGACCTCGTTTTTAGGTTCCATGTGGGTTCCATTCCAATGTTTCTCTTGCTAGGAATTCTTGCGGATTTCTAAGTATGTGTCCTATTCATCTCTAATTTGTTCTTTTCATCTTTTGCTCAAATGCTTTTAATTTTGCAAGCTTCGATAAGTCATTGTTACTTATATATGTTTAGCCATTATACGCTGCATATGATTCTTAAAAACCTATTGATGAAGAAATATAGCTTTCGTGTGAGGTTTTTTTAACTAACCAAATTTCACTTCCATATGTTAAGATGAACTTTAC
Source organism: Dolichopus griseipennis (assembly GCA_963082915.1). NCBI lineage: Eukaryota > Metazoa > Arthropoda > Insecta > Diptera > Dolichopodidae > Dolichopus > Dolichopus griseipennis. The sequence goes on from OY720444.1 coordinate 11,642,254, forward strand.
GCAGGTTCCGAATATTCTCAATTTTGTACCCCTAAACATTTATATTAATTTTAATAGAGGAAGATTTTCAGAAACACATGAAATATGATATGGGGCAGTCTAAAATTCCTAAGAAGGCTGTGTTTTTTTCTTTATAATTATAAATTTAATAGTTGAACTACAACTTGTAATTAAAAACTTTTACTTTGTATTTTTGTATCTGTGAGTCATAAACATAAATTAAATAATCTGTTTATATATTTTGACTTGATATATGTTTTATTATTATAGGTATAGAATACATAAGTATTTATACAATTCTAGTTTTTTCGTTAATATGAATCCCTTAACAAAATGGCGACTCAATCCAGTCGAAACCGATAGAATTTGTTGGTTTTAGTGGGACTTAAACATTGATCCCTTGAATGAACGGTCGGCACTCTAACCTCTGTGTCATTCTACTAAAATATTGAAAAAACTATTTTGAAAATTAATACAGTACTGTAATTAAATTAAAGTATCTATAATTAAAGTTTATCGTAAATTTTATGAAAACCAAATTTAAATTTAAGTCACCAAATTTTTTTTAAGAGTTCTGTTTAATTTTTAGCTCTTTCTTAGATTACAGATATTCAAACTTTTTTATCTAATAGTTTCGCATAAATATTACATATATTAAATTACTTCTGCCTCCATAAATCTATAAATCCAAATTTAGTAAAATTATTTAGCTATATTAAAAACGAGGAAGAGTGTAGTAGAGTAGACTGTGTCAACTCTGGGATACCCGTATGACCGTTATATAAACATTATATCATTATTTTTATAAACATTAATTACTTTTGGCAAAATTTCAAACATACCAGCTTTATTAGGTGAAATATAATGCTCATATAAAAGAAGGAGTTGTATGGCAGGTACTCGAACCCTCTGCAGTAGACCAACCAAATTTTGCAGTAACTTAGGCCATTACACTAAACTATTTTTGGCAAAATTTCAGACACCCAACTTCAATAGGATAGAGTAATGCTCATATAAAATAAGAAGTTGTATGGCAGCTACTCGAACCCTTTGCAGTAGACCAACCAAATTTTGCAGTAACTTTGGCCATTACACTAAACTATTTTTGGCAAAATTTCAGACACCCACGTTTAATAGGTATAGAGTAATGCTCATATAAAAGAAGGAGTTGTATGGCAGCTACTCGAACTCACTGCATCAGACCAACCAAATTTTGCAGAAACTTTGGCCATAAAACTAAACTACTTTTGCCAAAATTTCAGACACGTAGCTGTAATAGGTACAGAGAAATACTCATATAAAAAAAGAAGTTGTATGGCAGCCACCCGAACCCATGGACCAAAATGGCTGGATTTAAATAGCGATGACGGCTATTGCAAAAAAACGAATTTGCGAAAATTTCAAGATCCTAGCTCCTTTAGTTTTTGAGTTATCGTGCGGACGGACGGACGGACGGACATACATAGCTAAATCGATTTTTTTTTCGATTCTGATCCGATCCATACACTTGAGTCTATATCTACCCCCCCTCCTTCTCTGCGTCACAAACGTAATGGCAAATTTATTATACCCTTTGACTATATAGTCATACGGGTATAAAAAAAACTATTTATAGATTCACATTACCACACTAAATACAATAATTAGTGATAAAAGTGTAACCACTCAAAAAAAAATATATTTTGTAGGTATCATTTACTTTTATAGATACAATCTTTTTATTGTGTCATTAAATTTATATCGAACATTATTTTTTTTTTTTTTTAAATATCATCTGTCAATTTTACCTTAGTTTCTTATTTTTGTACTCCATTCCCACTTTCAATAGAGAAAAGTTTTTATATATGTACATATTCGGGTTTTTTTTATGAAGTAATTAGTATCTTAAGATTCTATCATAAAAAGTCTTTTATTTTACTATGTGCCCATACGTACAACAGAGTTCCTACAAAATGAGTCATATTTTTTGGTTTAATGTGCCCTTACATACACACAATTTGACTCATAAAGTTTAGCACAATTTTTAATGACACTATGTAATATAAGAAAAGTCTATGTAGTATATAGTATATGCGATTCTTTTAATTGTTTTCCGTAAAAAGTAAACATAAAAAAAAAAAAAAAAAAAACTATAAAATTTTAACATCATTAGCAACAATGTAATGCAACATTTTATTATTACACCATATTTATCATATATTTATTTTTCTATATACTTAAATGGAAAATATGCTAGTAAAATATCACAAGTGTTACAATATGTATATATATATATATATATTTATAATTTATATTTATATATATATTCACTAAAATAAAAATTAATTAAAATAAAATAAATTTAAAATAAATTTTAATATTTTAAAGTAAATGTACTAAATAATGTTGGGACGATCGTTTATTTTTTCAATTTTGACATAAGTGACATTTTATAAAATGATGCAATTTCTTTAAGATTTAATTTTATTTCATTATATATTATTTTTTGAAGATTAATTTGATGACATTTTGTTTAATTTATTACATATGAATGTAAAACATTCCAATATAATCCATTAAAATATGTTTTCTTACTTTCATTTCTTAATATGTCAAATCATCTGTGACTTTTCTTTTATACTAAGTGAGTTTTTAATTTATGTTTTTGTTTTTGATAATTTTCACCATCAGCGCCACCTACATTATTAATTTTTATTTTATTTTAATTTAAATTTTTAGTTGTTTTTTTTTTAGTTATTTATTTATTTTTAAAGATTTATTTTATATTAATAGGTATCTTTTAAAATTCCTTTAGATTGCATTCTTTTTGTTTTTTTAATGCCATTAAAAAATTTTGAAGATGATTTTAATTATAGTGATAATTTTTTAAAATGAATTAATGTTTGAAATATTTTGAACACTTGTTTGAAAAAGTCTAGAAGGAAGCATTAATTATTAATTAAAAAATAATAAAAAAAAAATAAAAATTTAGTTTAACTTATTTTAGAGGTTGTGAAGATATTTTAAGTTTTTGTGAAGTAATGTCTAAAATTCAAAGAAGAATTGATAAGTATATTTTAATGTAATTTTATTCTAGCAATTGAATTAAAATCCAATTAATTAAATTTAATAATTTTGGTTATATCTTTTATTTTTTTTATATTATGCTAGTTGTGCTATTAATGGGCTATTAAAAATGTCTGTTTTATTGGTACATATTGGAATAAGAGAGAAGACAGGTTTGATAAGAGATTTTCCATTACTTTAAGGCATAGTCGGCATCCACCAAGTCATTTAGACCAGGGTTCAGTTTCTTTAATCATTATAATCACTAAACCGTTGATTACTCGGTTGTAACTCTTATAACTCACAACTCTTATACAAAAAGATTCGAACACATTAATTATAAATTTTATGCGATATCTTTTATCTTATAAAACAGTTATATATATTTTTATATAAGTACTTAATTCTTATTTTGTATTACGATATAAACTATTATGGTATAATTATACAATTTTACGATACATATTGGACCGTGATTTCAACCTTAGACCTTCCACTTGAAACTCGGTGTCTTAACCCTTACGCAATTGTTCAGATACGCTAGAGACAGCATAACCAGGACCCTTTTCAAATATCTAGAATGTCTTAAATTCCAACTAATTTCTTGTTTTTTGTTTAAAAAATTTCAAATTTGCATCTTAGATATTTTTGTGTCTGTGAGTTATATTTTTAAATTAAATTATTCATTTATATTTCGTATTTTAATTATTAATTCCTATTTATAGTATAAGTTTGAAAAATGGAATCACTGAAAAATGGCAACTGAATTAAGCCGAAACTATCTAAATCAAATTAATTAAGTCTCCATGTATTAGTTGTTGAACTTAAACTCCTCAGTCTAGAAAAAAAAAATTGATGAAATATTCAAGGTAAAAGTCCAAAGAAAAGTTGATATCTTATATATTAACGTGTAGGAAAATTTTTGTATTATATTATTTAAACCTAACCTCGTTTATTCAGGCGTGTTTAATGTAAGTAACGTCTAGAATAAGTTTAATCCCCCATCAGTTCCAATGTCTCACATGGAATCTTTGAAAATTTCTCATTCTAATACAACTTTGCAACTCAATTTTTAAAATTATATACTTAAATACTGAATATTCAATTCTGCATCTCTTTACAATTTAATTTTAATAATTTTCTGCAAACCTTTTTTTTAATATAAAAAAAAAACTTAAATTACAAGAGTTCATTGATCCTATATGTATCTCTTCTATACATTATTCCAACTATTCCAATTGAATCCACCCACAAACAAATGATTTATTATATAATAAAATTTTGTTATTTTTCTTATACTTATTTGTGCACTATTGGAAAAGGAAGAAAAATGAAATTCAGATATATTCTCACCCAGTCAGTATATTAAACTGTATTTTATATATATTTATATACATATTATAATATATATATATATTCTTGTCAAAGTCCCTCCATCTTAATTCAATTAAAAGAAAAAGATACAACGTACATGAAAACTAACTTAAAAATAAACAAATAAAACAATTTGATTCTCATTAATTTTGATATCGGGTTTTTTGTATATATATATATATGATATGTCAGTGTGGTATAAATTATAAAATATGTGCAAATAAATGAATCTTTCATTCAATAGAAGTTTTTTTTATTACACATTGTTATTAATGCACTCTATTGGTTAATAATAGAAACCAAATAAACAATACGACGACGATATGTAATAAATTATACGCATAATAATATGTTTGCGTACATATAAATTTATTGTATACTAGCTAATACCCGGTGCGCGTTGCTGCGCCTCTTAATAGTTAAATTGAAGTTGATAATACAGCAAAAAGTTAACACAAAAAGTACACACGGTTTACACATGTAAATTTTAATATGTATGAAAGCAATCTTTTTAAAAAGATTTTTCTAGGATTATTCTAGTAATTTTTGAAACTTTCTGTAATTCAAAGCAGTACAAACTACTTTCCAAAATTTAACGTAATTTACTTCCAAAAAAATTTTTTTGACTAACCGTAGGACCGACTGTTAACAGGCTTAACTCCATTTTCAAGTTGCTTCACACATATAAAATTTGAGGTCACCGGTCAAATCGTTTCTAATTTAGAGTAAAATAACCAAAAACTTTATAAAAAGCTGTTGGGCCGCAATGGGTTAATGGAACTTAACAAAATTTATTTTGGGGCTTTCTTGAAAGCCAAAGCAGAATTTCGTACAGTCGGACAAAATTTGGACACAAAATTTTTTTTTGACCAACCGTCGGCCCGACATGGGTTAACAAATTCCAAAACTGTTAATAGTGTCAACTCAATTCTTAAGGAGCATCACGTATACAAAATTTGAAGTCAATTGGTCAAACAGTTTCGAACTTAGAGTAAAGTATTGAAAAAACCTATAAAAAGCTGTTGGGCCGCAATGGGTTAATGGAACTTACCAAAAATTTTTTTGGGGCTTTCTTTTAAGCCAAAGCAAAATTTCGTAAAATCGGACAAAATTTGGACCAAAATTTTTTTTGACCACCCGTCGGCCCGACATGGGTTAACAAATTCCAAAAATTTTAATAGTGTCAACTCAATTCTCAAGGAGCATCACGTATGCAAAATTTGAAGTCAATTGGTCAAACAGTTTCGAATTTAGAGTAAAGTATTGAAAAAACCTATAAAAAGCTGTTGGGCCGCAATGGGTTAATGAAACTCAACAAAATTTTTTTTGGGGCTTTCTTTTAAGCCAAAGCAGAATTTCGTAAAATCGGACAAAATTTGGACCCAAAATTTTTTTTGACCACCCGTCGGCCCGACATGGGTTAACAAATTCCAAAATTCTTAATAGTGTCTACTCAATTCTCAAAGAGCATCACGTATACAAAATTTGAAGTCAATCGGTCAAACCGTTTTCATTTTAGAACAAAGAAGTTTAAATACTTGCACCACAGCCCCAACTTGGCGGTCCGTTAGAGCAAAATTTTTGGGCCACGATTTCCTTCCGAACCCAAAAACCTCTATATACAAATTTTCATGAAAATCGGCTGGGCAGTTTAGGAGTCTATTCGCTACAAACAAACAAACAAACAAACAAACAAACAAACAAACAAACTTTCATTTTTATATATATAGATTATATACAAATAAATAAATAAATTAATAAATAAACAAACTTATATGAAGTCTCCAATCCCACCACCCTCCACACTCCACACTCCACACTCCACACTATTCCTATAGTTAAAACTGTTGTTATTGCTAATATTATCATTATTATCATCCCACGTTGTTCCCATTGTCTTCAAATCCTATCCCGTTGTCAGAAGCATAGAAAAACTTTAAGAAGAAAAAAACGAAAAAGAAGAAATTGTAGTATTTTTACTGATAAAGATTCCCTTCGTGAAAAAACAGCTGTTCTTTTTGTGGTAATGTTCACATCCGCACGTAATTGTGAAGAACTCCAAATTAAGAAAACAAAACCTACAAAGACTTTGGAAAATATATAAAAACGATTAAAAATTATACTTTGGAGCTTCGATTAATTTATTTATATTATTTTAGTTAGAAAAAGATAGAAATATCATGGAGAGAAAGAAACAATACTTTTAAAATGATTGAAAGAATAACAATCGAAATTCTACATTTTTTATTTTATGTTTGTGTCATGTTTTAACTCACTCAGACGTCGTCGTCGATCTATATAAACATTTTCAACAACTTGTCTTTTATTTTCTTTTCTGATGACTTTGTTTTTTTTTGTTCGGTCTTTTTTCTTTTTGTTGTAATTGTTGTAGATGTTGCAAAGACTATTTCTATCTACTAAAAGATTTTGAAAAAAAATGCTCCATAGAGTGTTTATATGTGTGTCATCAATATAATTGGATTGAATTGATGATAGCTAACGTTTTAGTGTTTTATAATAAATTAATTGTTGATATTTTGGAGCATTTACTTTCGATTTTCCTGTGGGCTTTCTTGTGTTTTATTTTTTTTTTGTTTTGTTTCTTTAGGGTTTTTTTTATATTGGAAAACAATTGAGTAACAGTGTCTTAACTTAGAGAGAAGCAATTGAGTAAACAGTGTCTTAATTGTTTATTAATGTTTAATATTGCGAAATTAATTGAAAGTTTTTTTTATCTTTCTTTAATGATTTGCAAATTGTATAAAGAGTCTGAAAATTACTTCAGTTTAAGATTTTAATGAAGTGTTACTTATAAATGGGTAAAGGATAAGTGTAATGGTTTTTAATTGCTTGAAATTGGTTCATTGTTAATATTAGTTAGTGTTTAATTAATTTTAAACAAGAAAGTGGGAAAAAAAGGAAAGTATTTTTTTATTAAACTTGATCATCTAGTTTATTTAATAAAAATTCTTAGCAATTCAGTTTTCTCTCAGCCAAGATATTTAAAGCCTAATATTAATCCAGATAAGCACTTCACAGATAAACTTAACTCAAAATTAAAAATTTCAATTAAGTTTATATTACTTCTAAACCTTAAAATATGTTTTTGGCTCTAATCTGCTCTAATAGATTGAAAAAATTAAGAGCAACAGTCTTTGCAAACGTTTTATAAACAGCTCACGGCAGCGGAGATATACAGCTCCTGTTAACCTACTATTTATAGTATATTTCAGCCGAGGTATGTGAAGGATAATCTGTATTGCATTAAAAAAATGAAGCATGAATAAACTTAAAGTAACATTAGATATGATCCGATCTAACTGATCTATGAACAAGTACTTTAAGTACTTGAGTAGCTTGAACAAAAATAGACCAGTAGTTCCAGAAAGTTCCTCAGAGATCTAGTTTATTTTTCAATTTAAGAGATAAAACCGAGAATTTACATTAATTAAAAAAATTGATTAATGAAAATTTCAATCAGTCGGCAGCTTTAAAAACTAATCATAATTTTCAATTTTATGAACTGAAAGTGAAACTTTAACAATAATTTAAAATTAATTACAAAATAGTTAACCTATAAGTAATCAACTTATGAGTTAAACAATAATTACTACCAGTATCATTAATTTGATTACCTGTACCTTTTTGAAAATTTCTATTGCAAAATAAATAATTAAATCAATGATTTTTTATTTAAATCAGAGCTTAAAAAATGTTAAAAAAATTAAAGTTTAAATATTTATAACATAATTTTATTACATATGTTGAAATTAATATATTGAAAAGGTGAGAAAGGTTAAAAAGTAAAAAATGAGGTGAAAAAAAGGATGGAAAAAAAGAAAAAATTAATTATTTTAAATTTAAAAAAAAATAATCAAAAATATGGTAATAATTATTAAATATTAAAATATAATGGGTAATTCATCATCATCAAATCATAATGGTGGTAATAAAAATGGCCGAAAATGTCGTAGTTTACCAAATTCACCAGATGTTAAAAGGTAAAAAAGGTTTTTTTCGTTTTAAATTATAATTTATAATTAATACTTCTTAAAATAAAGATCATCGAATCAATAAAATTGGTTACCGATCTCAGATTTGTATATTACTCTTAATGTTAGTATAATATATGCATATAATATGCATATATATAGCAGGCTTGTTAACTGATTTGTTAACAGCTTCAATATAACTTTAACATTAAATACTGTTTGATGTTAATGTTCACAAATGCATTTATGTGTTTTCCCGTCTGTTTTGACGTATGGTCGTTTCATACGAGTATTTGATAACTGTGTCTGAAATTTCACTTTTTAACTACTATAATCAGTGGAATGAACAGTGAAAAATCTATCAGATCTCAATTTTTACATATTATTTTGATTCACTAACTTTAAAAAGCCATCTACTTCGTAAATCGTCTGGTGGTCATAGCTTTAACTAAGTCAGTCATAACTTTATTATTCCCAAGAGCAGCCATTCCAACCAAACGTAACCTGCTCGTATAAGTAGCAAACCAAGCGGGTCAGAGCAATGGTAAAGACACAAAGCAAAGCGCGAAAATCGTTTTTCGATAGCTTCAATCCTAATGCCATCTTAATGTCATCGATGACTTGAATACTAATGTCAATGTTATGATATGGAGACCACACCTGGCTACCTGGCGTACTCAAGTACTGGTCTCGCATAATTCACATGAAGTACTTAGAGTACAGATCCCGGCCACGAAACTCACCTGGCCAGCATTTAATGAGGTCTAAGGAAACATTAAACTAATTTTAATAGTCATGACTTTCCATTTGTGCTACTAGCATATATATATTTCCGAGATTAGTTTTAAAATGATTCTTTTCTTTATCTTATAGTGCACTGCATGAAGAAGATGTCATAAAAGCCATTAAACTTTCTTTTAAATATCGTTTTTTTCAAAACATTTTCTTTCAGACCTACTTTTACAAATTACCAACACGACTACTAGATTAGTTAATTGTTGTCATTTATTTGCATAGGATATAATAATACCATTTTTTTTGTAAAATAAGATTTAAAATAAATTTCCTAGGAATTACCGTTACTTTTTTATCAACACATTTCATTCAAATTATAGTAATTACAATTACTTGGTAATATTTAATCTCTAATCCTCATTTGAAATACTATAGATTTTCTATATTAGTTCATTAACTGTAAAGTATTACAATTAAATTTAAAACAAAAAAACAAAACATAAATTCCAATCAAACATCCAATTAGAAATTTTATAATAATTATTAATGTGAAATTAAAGAAAATTGTCATCAATTATACCCAATATATTTTAAACTTTCATTTCTTTTCTTCAACAAAATGATAATCAATCATATTTTTATATGTATATATATATATATATATATATATATGTCATATAATTACAATATGTACCTACATATGTACTTATATATAAATTTATATAATAAAGAAAAATATAAACTTTCATTAAAAGAAAAAAAACCTTCAATTTACGGTCACTGAATTTTATCGATGCATTGAACTTTAAAAAATGTCCATTTTTAATGAACCCCACCACAAAATCCAAAATTTAACCCAAAAAAAAAAACCGTCCAATTCTTTTTCTACTTCATTCACCCATTTTTATACCCGTATGACTATGTAGTCCAAGGGTATAATAAATTTGCCATTACGTTTGTGACGCAGAGAAGGAGGGGGGGTAGATATAGACTCAAGTGTATGGATCGGATCAGAATCGAAAAATAAATCGATTTAGCTATGTATGTCCGTCCGTCTGTCCGTCCGTCTGTCCGTCCGTCCGTCCGTCCGTCCGTCATCACGATAACTCAAAAAGTAAAGGAGCTGGGATTATGAAATTTTCACAAATTCGTTTTTATGCAAAAAACGGAATCGAGTTTGAAATTCAGCCATTTTGGTCCACGGGTTCGAGTACCTGCCATACAACTTATAATTTTATATGAGCATTACTCTATACTTATGGAAGCTGCGTGTCTGAAATTTTGCCAAAAGTAGTTTAGTATAATGGCCAAAGTTACTGTAAAATTTGGTTGGTCTACTGCAGAGGGTTCGAGTAGCTGCCATACAACTCCTTCTTTTATATGAGCTTTACGCTACACCTGATGAAGCTGGGTGTCTGAAATTTTGCAAAAAATAGTTTAGTGTATTGGCCAAAGTTACTGCAAAATTTGGTTGGTCTACTGCAAAGGGTTCGAGGAGCTGCCATACAACTTCTTATTTTATATCAGCATTACTCTATACCTATTGAAGTTAGGTGTCTGAAATTTTGCCAAAAATAGTTTAGTGTAATGGCCAAAGTTACTGCAAAATTTGCTTGGTCTACTGCAGAGGGTTCGAGTAGCTGCCATACAACTCCTTCTTTTATATGAGCATTACACTACACCTAATAAAGCTTTATGTTTGAAATTTTGTCAAAAGTAATTAATGTTTATAAATGATATAATGTTTATAAAACGGTCATACGGGTATCCCAGAGTTGACACAGTCTACTCTACCACACTCTTCCTCGTTTTACTTGATTCTTTGAAATTTTTAACGACAGAATGAGTACAAAAGGCACTACAGTACAAACACAAACAAACTTTACATCTGAGTTAAAAAATATGACATTCCTTTTCTTAATAAAGATATGTCAAAGTCAGATTAAAAAAAAAAAAAACAACAACAACAAAAAACAAAGTATAGAGAAAAATCAAATAAATAATAATAAACCTTGGAAAATGAAATTAAAAAAAGTATAAATTAATAAAAAATTATCAACTACAACAACAAAAACAATAATCAGAAAACCTTAATTTCTTTAAAATCTTATAAATAAAAAAAAGTAGAGTACTGTGTAGACATATAATAATGTTATAATATATAGGTTTCAAAAATGGTAGTTTTCGGTTCAACTGTTCTTTTGAAGATTCATTCAACCATGGAACATTAAAATTAAAAAAAAGAATTGAAAAAACAAACAAGAGACAAGATTAAATTTTAAATTAAAAATTTAAAATTAAAATGAAAAATGAAACCAAAAAATCCAAAAAATACAACATTTAATGAGAATGGTAAAGAGTTGTAATAAATCATTCAGAAACCAAAAAATAAAAACAACAATTTAATAATAATTTGTCCTAGATTTCCAAAAAAATTTTATTAAATACAAGATACCATATTTGTTAATTAATATTTGTCATTTATTTACTTCTATTTATTGCGAAATATCTGTTGTACGCACATATTTTGTTGTTTTAGGTGATTATTTTCAATTAATAAAATATTTGTATTCAACCATATGGGATTGGTAATCAGTTACTTGTTAATACTCGAATTTGAGAAATTGTTCTAAGTACTTATACAGATTTAATGTATCCCTATCTAAAATTGATTGATATTATCTGTTCTAAAATCAAATAAAATTTGATTATATAAAATCGAATCGCCTTCTTAAAAGCTAAATACCTTTATAGGAGACTCAATAAAGCTTCATCAAAATTGTCCTCAGATTATCTGATGGATTTTTAAAAGATCCTTGTACTTACAGAAATTCTATAAAACATGCGGAAGTTAAACATCTAAACAGGTTCAATGCTTTCCCATTTAAAATATCCTCAGATTATAAGTTATTATAACAAATCAAATCCTACTATACTAATTCTATAAGTCTACATCTAAAATACACCGCGGGTAGCCAGATCTCCTAATAAAACAAATAAGAACAAAACTAACGGGAGATCCTCTGAAGTAAGTAAGATTAAAATGCTTAACTCTTGCGATGTCTTCATTTTTAAATATTCAACCTTAGAATATTCAATGGGTCTTCCGTAATAAATAAAAAAACATTTCCTCTGTTAAAATGTCCTCAGATTATTTGTAGGATTTTCAAAAGATGTCCTTGTACTTACAGAAATTCTATAAAACATCCTGTAAGTTAAACTTCTAAGATAACAGGATCAATGCTTCCCAACTCAAAACATTCTCAGATTATACGTTATAATATCAAATCAAATCCTACTATACAAATTCTATATGTCTACATCTAAAATGCGCCCGGGCAACTTGCTGATTTTAGTTCTCCTCTTAATTTTTTAATCAATATGCAGTTTGCAGTTTCTTTAAAAATTATTAGCGCGTGGATTGCCAGAGATTTCTAACGGTTTCCTTCTAATGATTCTTTAACTTAGATTTGGTATAATATCTATTGAATCCCTCTCTCAACTCTGTCATTTTTTATTATTACCTTATAAAAATCTATTGAAATTTCTACCAATAGTGGTTTACAAGAACTATCCAATTGGATCCTCCAAGCGGTTTTCTGAATAAGTACTTAGTTTAAGTCAAACCTTCAGATTTATGTTCTTCTTTAAGCGTCACCGGACTTATTTATATCCTACAAAAGTATTAACTTCAGTAACACTCTTTTGAAGTTCAAAACTATATAAACAGATTCACTGAGAAGATTCAGACTGGTGGAAAATTCTAAAGTGGAAATAAGTCTAAAGCACTCCATAACTTAACTCAATAACTTAATACTACCAAATTAGTATTCCAATTTTCAAGTTGTCTTATAAAATGACATCAACATTTTTTGCACAATAAATTCATAAATATGAATATATAAAAAATTAAAGCGCCAGTCATTTACTATAATTTATTTAAATATTTTTTATTTGATCAATCAATTCAATTTCTTGATTGAAGCATTTGAAAAAAAAAAAACAACAAAAACTACTAACATACATTTTTTAATGGATCTCTCAATTAAAAAAAAAAAATCGCATATTTTGTAATTAAAAACAATTAAATTTCTTTTTGTATGCAAACGATTTTTAATTTTTCTTCTATACCCGTCTCTCTCTCCCTCTCTGTCTCTATCTATTTGTCTTTATTACTCATATTATGAGAAATGAAAACGAGTTGTCAGTCTAACAACAATTTTGCATTAAATGCAATATTGACAGCGACGTGGAAATCAGGTTTTTAATCCCAAAACAAACGACAAAAATAACGGAAAATAATAAAAAAAAAACAACACTTTTTTCAACCTGTCACCACAACTCAAAAATTTGACAGTTTCCGTTAATTTCACTGACTTATCTATACAGAAGACAAATTTTCTTTAGTATGCTTTAACTAATCTGTTATTTTATTGTGTTGTTGCTTTTAACATTTACACTGAACTTGATCATGGCCCTATTTATTTTTTTTTTTAAGTACTCACCAGTCACCACTCATCATCAATAATTTTTTTTTTTATTTATTTTTATTATTATTATAATTATTATTAAAAGCAATTTACAGTTTTTTTTTTTCTGTGTTTCTTATCTCTCTTTCTCTTTCTACTTCCTTTTAAAACTTTTTTTTTTTTAAAATGTCTCACAATCATTACGGTTCATTTGATTACATACACGACCATAGGACGTTTTGTTTTATTTTTTATTTTGTGTTTTTCTTTTTTTTATTCAAGTTATTGCTGGCTCTTTTCAATTGATGCAAGTCTTTTTATTACTTCTGATAATTATGTTACAAATTACAATAAAAACAAAGAAACAATAATAAAATATTACTATCTATAGTCAATAATTTTTGTACAATTTAAAAGCCAACAAAAAAACGCAAAATGTATTTGCCTTTCCAAATGGGTGCCATTTCATGTTAATTTATGCGGTTATTTTTAGTTTTAAGATTCACACAGTATTTTATTTTGTTTTTTTTTTTTTTTGATTTTAAGGTTAAAGACATTCAGTTATTATAAATTATAAGCGGAGGAACTGCTTATTTGAAAGTTTGCCAATTGGCTGCGAAGGAGTATTGGATTGCTTTAGTATTTAAATTTATCCGTGCCTATTCTGTTCTATAAGCCAATTTAACAAACTTCTTAAATCCTTCTTAGTAGGTTAGGTTAGTGTCCTCGTCGTATCGCCTTGTAGTTCTAAGATATTTCTAAGAAAATCCCTTAATTTAATGGATCTCTCATATGTCTTCAGCCCAATATATATAACTTAAAATACTATTAATATTCCTTGAAATTATTTTCTTGGTAGGCAGATCTTGTCTGACTTTGGAAGGAGATCTGCTGATAAAAAAGGGGAGTACAAAACTAACGGAAGATCCTCTTGAGTAAGTAAGATTAGTATCCCAAACTTTTGTGATGCTATCATTTTTAAATACTCAACCAATCAATGTTCAATGCATCTTCCGTAATAAATAAATAAACATTTCCTCTTTCAGAATGACTTTTCCTAATGCGTTACGCAAGCGTTCTCGAAAAACCATCTTAAAGCTAAAAGCTATAATTTCAAACGTAGAATACGTTATATCTTGGTATTTAGTTTAAACATTACACACAACATCTTCCATCCAGGCTTTCCTTTTCTACACTTTCTTCACACCTCATTTCCAGCACAATAAAACTTTGGGTGAATCGAATATATCCTCATATAAAAAGTATAGAAATCCTACGATGCAATACTTTAATTTAAATATAGGCCGTTGATTTAACACTTTTAAAAGAAAACTAAAGTGACACCAAAAACTTCCGTTAGAATCAAACTGCTTCCAACGTAAGAGATACGGAAATTCTTAGTAGGAGCCCAATATCTTAATCATTTGATTAAGCTTACTTTTAAAACAAAACTTTTACTATAAAAGAAAATAACAACAATATTCTTAATAATAAAATGTAAACAAGCGAATGACATCAATGATCAATACGAATACGAATGGAATATACATGGTGATAAAGTGCAATATTCAAAAACAAAAAATAAAAACAAATGAGAGAAGAATAATAAATTTCTTCTTAATTTTTTTTTTAGGTTTCCAATAATGATAATTGGTTATAAGATAAAAAGGGAGGAAATGATTTAAATAAAGAAACGACTTAAAATAAGAAAAAAAAGTTAAATAAGAATGATTTGAGTGAGATGTGACCAGAATTTCAAAAAAAACTTGCCATAAATAAAAATATTCTTTTTAAGTGCTTAATTAAAACAATATGTTCAGTTGAATAATATCTGAATACTAAAAACTGTCTCCTGTTTAGCTGAACAAGGCTTTAATTATAAAATATAATGATTTTGATATTTCGATTAGATATTCCAATGAAAAAAAATTATAATGAATTTCACGAATATTAACTAAAACAAAATCCTTCAAAGTGGGTTAAATTAGCGTCTTCAACTTAAGTCATCTCAGAAATACAAAGAGAAATTTTAATTTAACTTCTTTTTGAAATATCTTCAATCCGGAATCAACATTGTCTAAAAATAGATACGGGTTCGATGCATTTCACTAGGATCATGATGACCCACTTTAAAACATTATATAAAACAAACTTGATTTTTAATAATACGATAGTTTCTCGTTTTTAATGGAACGAACTGATAATAAAACGAGGAGAAGCAAAACATAACGGTATTTCCTCGAGATTAAGTTAGCTTAGTTTCTTGAACTTTTGCGATGATTTTTTTTAAATACTCAGAAGTTTCATAAAAGAACTACACTTACATCAATTTAACTTTCCAAAATCTCCAACCTTTTTCACTTTACATACGCATTACTGATTTAACTTATGAGTTATTCAAATGACTCAACGTCTTATAATGATAGATTATGTCTCAAAAAGATTTACATCATTGTTTATAAAGAAGACCTACATGGAATTTTTCACATCTGATTCTTTGACCATCAAATTCCATATAAGTAAATTTTTTATTTCTAAACATTTCCTATTTTAGACAATAAGTATATACATCGTAAACTTTTAAACACATAACAAACAATTCAATAGAATTTTGCAATTTTTACTATTTATTGTATACCTAAGTATACCTCCACGGACGATACCGACCTATTTTTTTACGATTGCTTTTTGTTCATTCTAACTCTTTTAATGGTTCACTTATATAATAAATACTAAAAAATAAAATTTTACTTATTAAATAATTTTACTTTAAATACCACAAAAAGTACGTGCATAAATACAATATACATGACTATTTTCAAAAAGTTTTTTTTTTTTTTAATTGTTCTCCCTCTGAACAAAATAAGGAACTATAAAATATATCTTGTAAAATACCACCCAAATATAGATACTTATTCTTTGAATTAGAAAATAAAAAAAAATTATATTATATTTTTTAAGTACCAACTTTTAGCAAAAATCAATTCATTTGTAGTATTAATTTTGTTGCAATTTATATGCCCCTCATTATGGATCACGTCCCAACTTTTCTTACAATATTTTACTTTATTACAATATTTTACCATAAAAAAAACCAAATCAATAAAATAAATTAATTTCAAACAAACACAATATTTATATTTTATTTATTATAGAGTAAGAAAAAAAAAAAAAAAAATCGTCAATACCTTAAGAAGTTACAATAACTTTAGTTTTAAAAATGTAGAAAGGAATAAAACGCGACGTAACCCGAAGGTTATTGAAAACAAAAAATAGTAATAAAAATATTACAACACATTTCTAAAACCTTTTAATAATCAGAAGTTAAGAATTTTGCGCCTATTCTTTACTTTTTATCTAAAATTAACTATAACTATACACAGTAATAACAAAATTATTCAACTATGGTATATGACGGTTTTGGAGTCTTTAAACGAATACCATTTATTTACTTTTTATTTAATATCCGCACCTTTTACAGTTTTTTTTGTATTTCAGTTCTTATTCTTCAATTTTGGGTTTTTTTTCTGGTTGTGCAGTTTAAATTTGCAAAAAAAAACCAACTTAAATAATATTTAATTGTTTCCCGCCTTAAAACCGTGACTTTTCTGCATATTACCGTTTTTTTTGCAAAAAAAAAACATCAAACAATTGCGTTTTCTCATGAATATCCAAATCTGTTCCAAAGGTAATATTCAATATGATATACAGGCAATGGAGGAAAAACAATGTGGTTTTTGATGTCACCACAATGTTTAACAGCATTATGTCTATAACTGTAAATGCTTAAGTATAAACAGATGGTCACCTAGAGCTAATATTCTCAATCAATTCGAATTCGAAGACAGACACTTAAAGTGGGAAAGAGCGAAGATCTAGAAGAATATAGAAAAAATTGGTTTGAAGACAATTTAAAATTTCTCACACATCTTCGTTTCCATACTATACTGGCTAGAAAAAATGCAAGGGGAAGAAGATCTTCTAACTCAAACTTAAGTAGCACTCAACATACTTAATAATCCCAGCGCCCTTAGGCTTCTAAAAGAAGAATATTTCCTGATGAAATCAATATAGCATTCAGAAGATCATCAGTTAAGAAAAACATAGGACAGCCTGTGACAGTACAATTACATTATGTCAATACACGACTGCAATGTATGCATCATACCTTCTTATTTTTTTCTACAGTAAATTTAAAAACAAAAACAAAAGGTGCTAAAATCATTTTAATGTAAAATTTAAATTTTTAATTTTAAAAACGTTTTTATTCTAATTGAAAAATCAAGCACAGTAAAATAACAATAGTGCGATTTCCTTGCAGTCAAGGACGTTCATAAAACGTTTACCAGTATATAAATGCATCAGAAAAAGTTCAATAATCGCTTCCACTTATAATTGGTAATATAATACATAAGCAATGAATTGATTCTAAAAACTTTTAAACAAAACAAAAACCATTTCTGATAATAAATAGTTCTCATAAATATTCAAATTCCATAAAAAAATATGAGAGAAAATCCCATTTAAAATATTACCACCTACACATTAATTTTATAGATAGAATATCAAATCACCTAAATATAATCATTATACGCACAAATTTAATTTTTTTTTTTTTTAAATGTAAAACTGTATCTACTTTAGCATTTTAATCTTCGTCCATGCATTATTCAAATCGCTTTAAAAATTAATATTAAATCTACCTACCAAAAATAATTCATCAGAGTCAAATATTTTTTAAATCCGTTTTCCCAACAATTTCATCATTCCGTATCATTAACCCGCATCATTAAATTCATAATGTCTCTTGCCACTTCCCCTTTTGTCATCGTCTGTTCGACGGCGTCACATATTCTATCATATTCGTCGTCGTTTTTATTTGTTTCAAAAACTAAATTACCTGCTTATTCCATTTATGTAAAAATGTACAATATTATCGGATCTCTATCAAATCTCTATCAAGTTAATCCATTTAAATGACGTTTTTTGTTGTTGTACTCTTCTGTTTTTGTTTTTAATGTCAAAATTATTTATCACCTTTCATGATGACGAAAAATATTTTCGAATTTTTTAAAATTAACCCAAAACATAATAAAAAATAAGAATTGAAGAAATAAAACAACAAAAAAACTGGCAGCACCAGTAAAGCTAAGTTGAACACGATCATCTATGTTAACATTAATAGTACTGCTGTTATATTAATGTGGCTCTCATGTTTGAAAATTAGTGTTAGCAAGTGGTGAGGAATATTGTATCAAACATGAGACGAAAAATGATTTGTTGTTGTTTGTTAAGGGGGAGAGCATGCACCATTCTAACATGTAGGTCTTGCGGCCCGTTGTGCATTTCACGTCCACTACTTTTTATTATAAATTTTGTTATATATTTTTATTTTTAAATTATATGTAGTCACCAAGGAGATTTAAAATGATGACCTGTAAGGGAATGAAACCCACATCGCGCCAGTTAGTAGGCCAAATGCCTGTCCACAAAGTCTCCTGGAAGGAAAAATGGATTACTTGAATTTAAAAAAAAAAGTTTTTAAACATCTTCTGTTATTATAAACTAAAATCCCATTTCGAGATTCACCGCGTTTGTATTTTCCAAACAAGCTTCAAGCTCCGTATTACATCTAAATGTTAATTCTGTTACAATTTGATACACAATTTCATCAAAGTGCGATCACTATTTTGTATTTTCAATTCCAAAATAAATTTCCCCTCAATATTTATTTTCATATTACTAAACAATTGTACAAATTTTTATATTTTTATTAAAAAATTTTTCCAAATGATCGATAAGCGCCTCAAGCAGTTTACTAATCTTCATATATGATATATAATCCGGGGAAAACTATATTGATGTATAATGTATTATGTGTGTGTTGCAATGCAATTTATTTTAAAGTAATTTGATTCTTTTTTTCCTACTTCACGTTATTTAAGATTTTAATACCATGAAATATTATAAAATTTTGTACTTTTATATGATCAGTTTTTCCCATATATTAATTTCTTATTTTCAATCTATGAGAGATGAGCGTTTGAGCGCTTAAAAAAAACTAAATGTATTAATAAACATTTTATATCTAAATTAAATGGGTTAAACATAATGAACTTCGAAAAATCGAGTTTTTACATTTGGCATGTCATTCAATTTTTTTTTATTCGTTGCTGTTATTGTTGTTTAATTTTTTTGTTGAATGCTGCATTAAGCGTGTAAAATGATGTAAATATTAAAGTAAATAAAGTGTTTTGTATATTTTGAATTCCCTATTTTGGTTTTTTTTTTTGCTTTGCTCTATTCACCGCTCAGTTTTTTAGTTATAAGGTTTTCTTAAACCATATGCTAGAGAGAGGATAAAAGGGGAGGCGAGAGAGGCTTGGATTAAAGAAGGAACATGCAAAAAAAAGTGTTAAATTTATTTTACACTAGGTATACGTATTTACTTAATAATGCATTTTACTTTAAAATTTGCATAGGTGTTACTTATTAAAAACTAAAAAAAAAAACAAATGTATTATTTGCATCAAGGTTTATTTTGTTACTTTTTCTGTTTTGTATTTTGATGACACAGACAAGCTGATGACAAACGATTGTCTCTGAAATTTACAACATATTTACATTAAACGACAATGGAACGCCTATTCTATACTATTTTCCAACTAGTTTTGCATTATTGTTTCTGAAGGGTTTATTGAAGACGGTTAGTTGTATGACGATTTTGTGTTGTAAGTGATTGCTTAGAGTTCGAGTGCTCTTAAATTCTTTTAACACAAAATCGATTATAATAGAGTAGTACATCATTTACATTCAGCTTTTTTTTTGATAAGTTATTACTTACTGAAATTTTTTATGATTGGCTTGTGATGGAATGATTGTAGAACCTGTAGCAATGAAAGAGTTACATATTCCTGATACTGGAAATATTGTGGAAATCCGCATCGACAGCTAAAAATACGAAACTCAGAACACTTAACTTGCCTGAAACTAGTGATGTTTTATAGAAGTGGAATCTAGTCAACTACAGCAACCATAGCCATAGTGAGACGTTCTCTATACTTTGACAAGCAAATGTCTTTGAAAAATGTGTGGAACATTCTGACCAGGAAGGATTTCAAATGCTTGTTTTGTAGATTAACAAAAGAGGAATCGATGGAGTTTCAAATAATGGAAAAAAAATGGATTGGTTTGAATACATACGAAGATGCTCCGTAACTCCAAATGCAAAATAGGCATTAGATTGGAATCACCAAGGAAGAGGAGACTTAACACGTGAGACATGGACCAGAAAGACATGGTTTAGAAATAAAATGATAAAACTAAGTGAGATGGAAGTCTTTGTTTTGTGTCCCACTGAAAAAATTATGAAAATGTAGAAAATACTTATTGCATAGTAATCCGAAGATCACATTATTAGATTTTCTTCAGAACTATCTAGTTACTAAATTACAACTGTTATAATCAACTTCTTCTTATTTTTATAGAGGTCCAACAATTAGTGTTATATAAAATATACTTAAATATAAAAATTGGGAGGAATTTTGTCTTAACTTAAATTTCAACAGCAACTATAATTCTACGATCTTAATGAACTTTACCCAAAATAGTTTCGCAATTTACAAGCAACTGCTTGCATTTGATAACTTCATTATATTTTATTAGAAAATTTTCCGAATATTTTAATAATAATAATTCTAAATTAAAGCCATTATTAATAAAGATTTTTATAACACTGATTAAAATCTATTCATGACAATATTACTTGTATATGATTCAACAATTCTCAGGATTAACTATTTATTAAATTTTTTTATAATTTTTAATTATAATTCTTTGTGCAAATTTAATCAAAAATCATGTTTAAATGCTGTTTAGAAAAATAGCAATTATTTACTATTATATTAAAAACTATAAATAAAATTTTAAGTAATACTTAATAATAAATAATGAAATTATCAATAATTTCATTAGCATTTTATGCTTAGGCAGTATATACTTATAATAAATTCTATGTCAAGTAAATTGTTACATTCTTATTTGGTTTAAGATTTGTTGTACACTTTTTCTTTACAATTTATTCTTTGAACAGACCACAATAACTTAATCAAAATGGAACACTTCTATTAGTTATTTTATTTTCTTACTTCTCTTGTGTTCGTTTTCCCTCTTCATATTGAAATTCCAAATCAATAGATATCACAACTATTATAGTGAAACGATAATAATATCATAACTGATAGATTTATTAGTACCACTTCACTCTCGCTTTTTTTACTAGTTTTTTTTTTATTTGATTTCTTGTATCTTTTCTTTTGGTTTCTATCTGATGGTCTGGTTTAATATTTTAAGCGTTTCTACTTTTGTTATAATAGCTGTTATGCATATAAGCCTTAAGCTATAAATAAATAGCACCAATCAAATACTGTAACTCATGTTTTAATAATAATATTATTTTTTTTTTTCTTAAGATTAACTATTGTTAATAAATTTTTATTTTGAGTAAAAAAAAACTGTGAATGATTGTAAGGAAGAAAACGATTGCAGTTGAGTCTGTTATGGTTGATCGAATTTTTGAAGACATTTCCACGGTTTAGAGGAACCTTCTGTTGGTTCGAAATTGTTTCTAGACTTCAATATCGAAACCTTTCGCTGCTTCAACTCTTTATTTAAATAAAATGATTGGAATTAAGCGTCTTATGGGTCCGAAAATGCTTTTAGTTTTGAAGACATTTTCTTTCCAATGTAAAACCTTGCATTGCTTCAATTTCTTCCTCTAAGGACTTGAAGAATCGAAATCTAACAATTCAAGATATCTTTGAAGACATTCTGTGGAAACAACTCTAAGTTCGAACATTAACTTGGTTAAATTATACCCTCTAAAAATTTGAAGAATTCTAAGCTTAATCTTCAGCTGAAAAAGTTTTAAACCATAGTTGAAAATAATAACTTCAGCTTCGGTAGCCGTAAAGAAAAACTATTCAGCAGGATTTATATCTACTTTGAAGTTTCTAAGTATTCTAGAAGTTATGTTTCAAAAAAACCAATTGGAAGGGAAATTAACAGACTTGTGGACATCGTTTAGAAAACTTCAGTAAGTCTATTCAATCACGAGTATACTACAAAAACCGGATAATAAGTATGTTTAGACTTACAAAAGACTGCCAAACACAGTCAAAAATCAAAAGACCTCAAATACAGTATAATTGTGCTGAGCTTGAGGAACTTGAGGTGTGTTCAGTTTTAGAAGCTGCAGTATGTAACTTGATAAATTTAAACTAAGAACTTTCATCAAATATACTAATAGTAATTGACAAAATAAAGTATTTTGGGGTAAAAAAAAACTAAGACACAACACACTTTCCGTAGGCTTACCATTTCAAGTAAAATAGAGGATACCTATCTTTACCACTCCAAAGTCTTCTTTCTAGCTCTGTTCTTAGTATTTTGTGTCTAAATTTACTTTTCAGTTTTAGAAGTAAAAAACTCAAAATTGAAGTAAATACTAGTATTTGTATTAACTAATGGAACTATATCATTAACAAACTAGACGACCGGCACTCCATTTAAAAATCACATTTCACAATTGAAATAAGTCAATAAAAAAAAATTACTATTAATGAATTATTTTTTTTTAAACATAAATAATGCCAATTTATCATTCGTGTTGAACGTCAATTGTTGCACTCAACTTAATATAATATTTATATGTACAAAATAGATATAGATACCATTCGTGGTACTGATCTAAAGCATTTCAAAAAATTAAATTTCTCTTCAATATCACCAATCCTTCTTTTTAATATCTATACATTTCTACTTTATTTTGTCTTTTAAATCATTTACAATCAATTGATCAACTAAATGCAAAGCTAGTTTTTACAATAAAAAAAAATTTCATAATAAATTTTGATTAAATAGAAAAATACAAACTGGCATTTTCCCCACTTTCTGTATTGTGAAAATTGAAAATTTTTATATAATGACTGACTGACGCCTACATTGATTTATAATAGTCCTTCACTTATAGAAACTTTTGTATGATGGAAAATTGAAATGATCATCTTAGTTATAGTTAGATATTTATTTAAAAAATCTTGTAAATTCAAAATACAAATCACTTCAACACAATCACTAACTAACCTTACAATATATAACAACACAATGTAAAAAATTTAAATTAAAATCTTGTCAAATCATAAGTTTTACACCTTCCTCGGTGATATCTAACAGACATAACACTACTTGCTGCAGTGTATCATCATCATGATCAAAACAATTTAAAATGTCATTAAAACATGTATGTAGAGCCTAAAGCGACAACTAAAGTAAAAAAAAAATTTTTAATTTTATCAATATTAATCCTGCGAAATGATTTAAATGAATGCGTTGCTTGATGTCCCAACGCAACTCGCAGTTTTTAAATTAAAAAAAAAAAATAAAAATTCTTATAAAAACAGCTGAGCTTAATTTAATTTTTCTGCATTTTTTGTTTTGATTTTTGTTTTTTTTTAATTCCGTATGAACGTAGGTCAATAGGGTATATTAAATTTGATATTACGTTTGTGACGTTGTAAACATGAGGGAGATTAGATATAGCCTTAAAGGTATGGATCGGTTCAGAACAATTGAAATATAAAACAATCCAGCTATGTGTCAGTCCATCTTTCCGCACGGTAACTCAAAAAATAGATCGGATTATGAATTTTTTCCGTTTTAATACATGAGCCGTTTTTTACTATTTCAGCCAGTTGTGTCAACTGGTTCTGGTAGTTTCCATACAATTTCTCAATACATAACCATTACTCTATTCCTAACAAAGTTAGGTGTCTAAAATTTTGCAATAATTTGTTTAGTTTTTTGGTCTTTGCAAATGATTAGACTAGTGCAGCTGGTTCTAGTAGCCGTCATACAAATTCGTTTAATATGAGATTACCTTAATAACTATTGAAACTGAGAAACTTAAAGTTAAGTTTAATAATTGACAACGACGTCTACCAAAATAGTTGGTCTACTGCAGCTGGTTCGAGTAACTACTTTAAGTTGTATATTTGAAATATAAAAGTTGTTCAACGTCGTGTATCCTAGAGTTGATACAGTCTATTCTACACTCTTGCTTTTTTTATTAATTTTTTTTTTTGGACTTTGTTTTTACTTTGTATGCGATTGGCGCCTTAATGGAGCATGCCAATATTTATAGTTTTTTTTTATTTTTTTCTGCTCTCTAGGATTAAATCGCTTACATGTGCAGTCACTGCACTGTGCTGCAGTTGGATTCAATTAGAAAATCGCAAAACAAAAAAACTCAAACCCATCTCAATTTACGGAGAATATATAAATATTTAATATGAATCTTTTTTTTTTTTTAATTTTTCGTAATGGTTGACAATGATTAAAAAAAAAATTGTTTTTTTTATTATTTTAATGTTTTTATTTAAAAAAAAAAAAATTTTTTACATAATTTATTTATGCAATTTAAAAGTGACTGATGACAACTAAAGTTAAGAATTTTTCAACGTGCATATGTTTAAAAACACTATAAACTCGTAGAACATAAACAGAACTATGAAATTTTAAATTTCAAGGCTTGATTTTCAAAAAAAAAAATGCAGATGAACAAAAAACGCGGCAGTGATTGTCGTTTTTAATAGAAGGGTGTGAGTTGAGTTGTTTTTGTTTTTTTTTTTGGTTTTTGATTCTTCTTAGCTGGTTTAATGTTATGATATTCGTGTAATTAAGTGATGGTGATTAAGTGTATCCAATTTATTATCATTAAAAAAAAAATACCATTTAATGCAATTGAATAAAAAAATGGTGCCATTATAGTTTAAGTGAAAATCTAAAAAATTTATATTAGTGATGTAAGGTATTTTTAATTTTATGAAATTTAAGTAAATGTATTAAAATTCAGGTTCATCAAGTGACACTAAAATGAATTAATCTTTCTAATGTTTATAATAATTTAAAGTTTATTAATAGTTTAAGTTTTACAGTGTCGTTTTAGAGTTAGATTTAATTCAATCTCGATTTAATGTAAGCTTCTGTTAGTATTTCCAATTAGAGAATCATCTAAGAGCACAGTACCTTAAAATGGATTCCACTTGGGACAATGAGAAAAGATGGTCTAAACAATATATGGCGCGGGACGGGAAGTATTTTGGTACTTAAATCTGCAAACCAGTACTCTAATACTGCAAAAAACACTCAAAAAATATCAAGTACTATTATATTTTACTACTTATTGCTTTTTCAAGTACTAGTAAAAATATTGCTATTTGTACCCACCAGTACTTTTCCAGTATCAACCATTATTTACGAGTATTTTCAACCAATACTTACCTCTATCAATAATTACTTAAAAGTTTCAACCAGTGCTCACCAGTTACAAGTACAAGTTTATTAACAAGTACTTACCAGTAACTATCAATAACCACCAGCTACAACTAGTATTTACCAGTATTACGTTGAAAGATCTTAGTAATGGAGATAAATTTAAATAAAATATTTAAGTACTTGCACTTTTAATTACTTTTAGAATTTTTTTTTTAATTAATTTAATATTAAATAAATATGTGGTTCAGATTAGTAAGTACTGGTTAATTGTAAGTAATGGTTGACAATAAAAAAATACTAGTGGTTTACTGGTACTTCTATTTTTTCTTGTACCAGTACAAGTATTTGAAAAGTATTTACTTGTGAATTGAATGAGTATTTTTCAAGTACTATTGATGGTACTTGACTGGTACTGGTATTTCAAAATCACCAAATAAGGAAGAGAAGTCAATTTATTAAAAAGTTCAAATTAAATCTACATCTTTTGAAATCAGCAATAACCAATGAAATTGAATGTGCCAATTGGATTGTAACTAATCTTTGTTATTGATTACATTTAGAGATTTATATGAACAGAAAGCATTTAGAGATTATGTAAATGATTCCAAACTCCTTTTATATTGTTGATTGACATAATATGTTAATATTTTTACTTTTCCTAGCATTACTCTTTAATTCTAATAAGTACTCAAGAACTTTGTAACTCCTATCTACAATCAAAATATTGTCTAGTCAATTAAATCTAATTTAGGTTAGGCAAGGGGTAAAGGTAATCTTAGGAATTTATATTGAAAACTGCGCCACACATATGCACCTAATAAATATGCATTAAGTAAGCACTCGTATCAATTATTCAAAATTTTTATAACTAAATTAACAAATCCCTACTACAAAAAGTCTTCAAAACTCAAATTTGCATAAAATTTCATGTTTTCTTTTATAATACTAAGATGATCTTTACCCCTTCCCGAACCTTAATTCAATTTAATAGACTCTATTCTAATTCAATAAACTTCGATATCTTTTAATGTTTATTTAAAAACTTATAAATCGATTATTGATTACACGTCATATAATATGTTAAGTAACTCCAACTTTTTATTAAAATTTTAATAAAGTTATGGAATGTACATGTAAAATTACTATAAAAATTTAAATAACATGAAGACATTAAAAATATTTTAATTTTTCCAAAAACAAAAAAAAACATTATTTATAAAACAAATTTTTGAAAATGTTTTTAAAAATCGATTTTCAAAAATAAAATCGAACTTGATATTTAATGTATCCAGACACAAAAGATTGTATACATTATACACTTCACAGCATGTTTATTACAAATCAAACATTACATTTTTTGGTCTTTGTACTATTTTGTTAAGGAGGGACGGAATTAAAAGAGCAATTTTATAGGTAGGGAGGTAGACTTGTTATAGTTGTAATGCACTCAAAGAAAAAATACAGAAGTCAAAAGATCAGACATCATTTACATATAACATCATTCATATTATTATGATATTAACTTTTAATTTTTTTCTTATTGTTTTTTTCATATTACTTATAAGTAAGTGTAGTCTGTAACAAAAAAATTTGATGTGATTTATTATCATGTTATTGTAATCCTTTCATTTTCTTTTTTTTTTTTTTTAATTTGGAAAATTTTTTTTTTTTTTTTGTTTTTTTAAGAAATGAAGAATTTATTTCATTTTCCAATATATTATGATTTCTTTTGTAAGGAAGCTTTTAGTTTTGGATTATTTCTAGTAAATTTTTTTTTTGGGGGATAAGTGTACAATGGAATATCGAATTATGACAACGGTCGTACCTTCCCTATTAAGGATGGAGCAGTTGTTGCACCAAGTTAAACGCTCGTTACTAAAAATGTTAATATTAGAAAAGGATTAGCACCTCTTATAAGAACATTGTAATCTTAAGCACGAATCCCTTGATCCTATTAGGCCTATCTGCGAATTCGTTCTATCGCTGGCAAAAAAAGCATTCGTACCATATTTCACTAAATTCGGTTAAGAACTAGACATTTCTGAAACTTCTAGAATCTCTAGTCCCCATTATACTAAAGTCAATAATTTATGAGAGCTACTCTTCATAAGTACCCACCAAAAGTCTATGTCGTAGGTTTGAACTTATTGCGATGGTTAGAACACCAGATTTTTTGAAAAGTCTCGTGTTTTTGTGTGGCAGTGTGACGATCAAGTGATCCAACATGGCTCATCTGCGAACATAACCTTACTACGGACAAACAACGCATTCATACCAAATTTCATCAAAAGCGATTGAATTTATACAAGCTATCGTGCACACAGACTTGAGATGTGTGTTTATGTACACCCTTGCATTTGATGGGTTTGGAATAAGAAATACAGGAGGGATTTTTATATTTTATTGTACAAGTTTGTGCATTCAATCCGCATTACCTTAAACGTTTGCTTATAGTCCAATCTCTTTAGTTGTGGAATAAACAAGAGCTAATTTACTTCTTCTATAAGTCTATGACACTAAAATGAAGGAGAGTCGAGAAGAAGCGAGAATAGTCTGACTGCAAAAAATTGGTAGATTTGTGATCTTTTGCAGAAGAAAATGGAAGATGAAGATTAAGTGAAGAAGTGGGAATAGAGGGAATACAACACACCAATAAAAGAATCCGCAGCACAATTTCTTCCTAGTCAATTGAGGACTATCTCCAAGGAAACAAGGAATCATAAGACGACAAATAGTATGGAAACAACCTTTACTTAAAAAGTAAAGCATATAATTCTAACCCTTAGAAGAGTTTCGAAGACAAACGCTTCCTCAAGATGCACGCAGGGATTACAAGAAATTTGTTCCTCTGTGGAAATTATAAAATATGGCCTAGAAACTCAGATTGAAAGTATATCGCAGAGAAGAAAATACGGCGATGAAACTACAGGTTTTATGTGGCAGCCACTCACTCTTTAAGCAAGTAAAATAAGTAGGGAAAAAATTTTACCAAAATCTGTAGCATTTTTAGTATTCATTGTAACAATACATAATAAATTCTCTTTACATGCTTATTTTTGATTTAATGTTTTTCTATGTTCTTTTTAACATTACATATTTTATTCTTTTTCAAATATTTTGATACATTCTGTTATGACGCGTCGCCATTTTTTATTACCTTTCATGTTTTATAAATGTTTTTTTTTTTTTTTTTTTGTAAAACAACTTTATCCGTCAAAATTAAAATCCAATTCAATTCACTTTCAACTGTGTTCAAATAGTACATTATAATATATAATATATATATGCATTTACTAATGTTTAATATTTTATAAAACAAAAAAAAAGGAAATTATAAGGATTCTAAGGATTCAAGGATTCTTTAGAAATCAAAATGGATATATAAACTATGTATGTAATAGACAGGGAAAAACTTGTTGTACTTAAACAATGAATACTTAGAGATATATTGGATTGGAAAAGTAAAAATATAGAAAATGATTTATAAAAAAAGACTATAGAATTAAAGAATAAAGAATTAATTTTTTTTTTTGTAAGCAAAAAGAAAATGTTAAGGAAACTGAAAAAAAAAGAAATAAAATAAAAACAAAAACCTGAAGAAATAAGTAACAGTTGAACGTAATTTTTTTGTATCATTATTTACTATTACTTGATCAGAGGCGTAAATATTCAAGGATATGCGGTATTGGAAATTTTCAATTTAGCATATTCGAAAAACGTTATACCCCTTCTTCAAGACCTCTTTCCAAATCATTAGTAAAGGGATTTTTCTTACATAATTTTGAAAACATTAATTTGAGGCATCTTTTATGTATTTGAAGTATTTGAGGTATGCAGCTTCTCTCTTATGTGATATTTGATATTTAAATGTTCCTTTCTGGAGTGACTCTCCATAAGTAAAGTAAATATTTCAGTTAAAAATCCAAAATTAGCAATACTTGTTTCCCAAGCTCATTCCGCAATCTTTATCCACAATGCTTTAACAATGGATGGTTTTAAATGGTTAATTTCTCTGAGGAATCTTTTGCAGCTACTGTAGAAGATCTATTCCATCTAGTGAAGAAGCTTCTCAGAGAAATTAAAAATATTATAACACTAAGAGAAGAATTCCCAGGAATTATTAATATTAAAAAATTATTAATAAGAAGTACTAACAACTTATGTAGCATCTTAAAAATTTTTAAAATTAAAGTTAGAATTTATATGTAAATTTAATGATTAGATTCTTCTTCTTTAAGCTGTCTCTAATGCTATCCAAGCTTTAAATTTTCCAAAATTGGGTTTATGTTGTTTTTTTAACAATGGAAAGCTTCGAATCGTTTCACGGTTCCTTGGTGTTCTGTTTTGAAAGTAAATTCCGTTCGAACTTTTGGGAGGGTGATACAAATGTGCAGTTCGGTTACGAGGATAGGAATCAAGAAAAATTTTAATTTAAGAAATTTAGGGTTGTCGGATTATGTGGAATTAGGAAAATTGAAAATCATTATTCGAAACCTTCTTTCTTTTTAAGTTACGCCCCTGATTTCCATATTTCATATTTAAAACTTAAATTAAAACATAACAGAACAAAATATTAAAGTGATTTTCCATCATTTTCTTTTTAAAAAATCCATTTCCTCTCGGGAATTCCATGGATGGAGGAAATTACTTTTTTTGAATTTTCTTTAAAGTAGTGGAAAAACCTAACAAGAGTTTATAGATTGTAAAAGCTTAAACAATGAAGGAATTTAATGAAATAAAAAAAAAAATTTTGATTTCAATATAAGTAATGTACTTAACATTTTTATAAAATTTTTACCATCATTAAGAACTGATTGTTTTTCTTAAAAAAGTTTTTTTTTAAGATTTTAATTTGAAACTTTCATTGAAAGTTTAAACTGCTGAAGAAAAATTTGAACCATGAAAAAATGTTATTAAATTTTAATAACAAATTGGATATTAGCTTATTTACTTAGAGAACAACTCTTTAAATAATAAATTTTGCGGTAAAAATCTCCATTAGATTCGAAATAATTTTTTACTTTAATAAATTGAAAAATGTTTTTGCAGTCGGAAAATTTATTTAAATCCTACTATACTACTTTATTACCATTTTACTGTCCAATAAATCTGTTAAGTAGCAAAATTTATTTTATACATTTCGCTTACCAATATTTACTTTTAGAGTATTGCCCACTCAAAAAATTATACTGTGTCCACCGTAGAACCAACCGGTATTACAGAAAAAACGTAATATGAAATTTGTTTCAAGGATTTTTTTCTTAAGTATGCGGTAATTTTTAAACGTTAAATAATTAAAAGGACATTAAAGTTCGTTGGATCAAAAAATTTTATAGTGTAAAGTTGTAGCTCCTTATTTGTGTAACAAATTACCATAGAGAGTGCCTCCTTGAAGTTAACCGATTTTTTCCAAAATTTTATTAATTCACGATTATAACCTTGTGAAAGAAATTTGAAAGCATTCCTCTCAGCCGTCAAGGCTGTTCAAGGTTGCACAAATGGAAATTCATACGTATACAGATAAACAGACGGACTGACAATCACACCGGATGATATCACATAAGAAAAAACACATTTTCTAGGTTTCTACGGATAAGACTAATGCATATATGTAAAAATCTCAGGTTCTAATATTTCTTCTTGCGAAGACGCTTAGATCTAACGCTTACTAGATGTCATATAAGCGGTTGGTAAAAAAACTATTCAATAGCATTCAACTGAAATGCATGTTTTGGATTCAAGTTCAAGTAAAAAATTAATCTTTGTAATAATTTTTATATATTTTTTTTTTAAGATGAAAAATTACATTAAAATAAATTCACTTTAAAAATATAAAAAAAAAAAAAAAATAAAATTAAAAATTTATTAAATTAATCTTTTTTTTGTAAATATTTTCTTTACAGACAAATACCTGTACCATATTCAAAAACAAATGGTGGTACAGCAATACCATTACCAGCAACAGTATTGGTACAACGTAGATGTCCGCCAGATAAAATAAGACCATTACCACCTACACCAAATCATGTGCCATGTAAGTTAAAAGACTAAAATAATAACTAAGTAATGTTTTATATAAGTACAAGTTAAGTTTTTATTTTTTTTTTTTTTGTTTTAAATTTTTACTAGTTTTTCGCTTTTATAAAAACAAGATTTTAAAACGAATTTTTGCATTTTATTATTAAAAATTTACAAGTTATTTTAAATATTTACAAAAAAGCGAGTTATTTTTAATAAAAAAAATTACTAAAAGTAAATGTGGAAGATAAAAGCTAAAAATAGAGTGAAATGTAATTCAGAAGATTTAAATTATTGCAGTGGTAAAAGGTATTTACTGAACTTTCCGGCAAACTAATAAATTAAATAGACGTAGATCAAGATTTAGATATTTGTATTTGGGTTTTTCAAGAGCGGGATTATTTTTTTTTTACTTTACTGCGAAGGGAAGGGGTTATTATCAAAAGAATTGAATACTAGACGGAATCCTCAATTAAGAAGGCTTATGTCATTCACTAATTTGAAGATATAGTTAAAAGAGATAGTTTAGTGTATCATAAGCTTACAGGCAAATCCTCCATCAAATCAGCTGCACTCCTTTAATTCATCATTTGCTAAACATCTTAAGCAATGTTTTTGATTTACATCATTTACTTTAAAAAAGTTTTAAGGACATATTTTTCACTCCCTTCCAGACCATATACAACGATTTCTTAAGTGGAGTACCTATTCCTATAGATCATGAAGAATCAAATAAGGAACGCGATCTATAACGATAGGATTTAGCTATATAATAAAAAATCTACGAGGTCCGATGAAATCCTCGGACCAGATCCTCGAACATTTTTCTGAGAACATGTATTTTGAAATAATTGTGAAACATTGTCCTATGGTATTTGCATGACACATTTACAAGGCAATAATTTCCCCATATTATCAAAAATATAGCAAAAATTATGTTTCCTAATCTGAAAAGGTTCTTCATGAACTTACTTAAAATTCCGGGGAAATGAATTTCCAGCCAATGCACTAGCAGCTTTTTTAATATGGAAGATGTTTCTAGTTTTGCTTTTCACTAAAAGAGGATCAACCCCCTTTTTGAATAATCCACCTAAGTTCCTCCTTTTCAAATCCTTCACCTCTTCTACTACTTATCTGTCCGGGTCTCGAAACTCATTACCTACTTCGATCTTTAACTCCTTTTTCAACTATTTAACTTATTGATTCACTTATTACTTCTATTTTACTTTCATTAACCAATCAACTCTGACCTATCCTAAGTTAACTGATTCCCCTTTTGAATTGATTTTAAACGACTGAAATGCGTCAAAGAGATTCTAGAGATTAAAGTAAATTTTTCAAAATTATTTTAAAATGTCTAACGGTATGACAACCGGTTTTTTTCTCTTGTAACCGAGTCTTATCAAATCATATCTGAATTATACTATTTAAAATTACTTCAATATACATGTAGTGTAGACTTTAAACATTATTTGTTACTTCTTTTGAATGTTACCTTAGCAATTTTTAACAACCCTTAACTGATTATATAATTTCATAGTTTCCAAACTTATTATTCACCTTTGCACTGTAGTATCTGCTCATAAATAAATACAAAGCACTAAAAAATCCCTGTCCTTACATCCTCCCATACATCTGAAGGTATTTAAAAGTAGAAAGGTATAAAGTACAATCATATGTTTAAAATTCATTTGTCAAAGGAATTTTCTAGATGAGTAAATAATTTTTCCAATATCTAAAATTTATCATAAATTAATTTGTCAAAATTACATACCACTTGGTATTACCATATATTACCATATTTATAATAATTCATTTACATTCTCATATAATTAAATATTTATTCATTCAATCTAAAAACTTAAAAATAATATTGGTTTTTTTTGTATTGAAATAAATCCCAAAAACGAAAAGAGAAAGGACAATAATAAAACTGTATCCCAAGTCATGTCCTTTTTTTGCAAAATTTTATGGTCATAACATAACCTTAAGCGATTTAAATAAAAGTTTACTTTTTGTACAAATTCTCCCACCTTTAAAACAAACGCAACATTTCCATTTCATTCATCTCTATGGTACCCCTAAGGTAATATCTTAAAGTTAATTTAAATGTGGTTTTCAACATATTTTCAAACAACAACAACAACAACAGCAACAACAGCAATATACAAACGAACCGATGTATATGTGTTAGAAACAAACTTTGTCAAATAAAATTATATTATATTTTTAACTCATCCTTTATATTATGACATTCAAAATTTCATTAAGGATAAAAGTTAAATCCTTTTTTTGTTTTTGTTTTTATTTTAATTTTCTTTTTTTGTTTTTATTTTGTATTTGTCTTTGTGTTTTTGTCGGAAAGTTTTATGTTAAGTTAGTTCCGTATTTAGTTTTGTGGATGTACAAACACATATTTGAAGTTAATACTTGAATATATATAGTGTGTGTGCTGGTATGATAGTACTGGAACAGTGCTGCCACATAAGCATTGCGGCAGTTTTAGATAAAAAAATCTAAAACTTCAAGATTATGTTTGCCTTTTCCCGAACTTTTAAATTTCGATTCAAGTCTGCCGCACAGTTAATCCCACTATCTAATTAGGCATAATGGGTCTGTCTAAATAAGTGTATCAAAGTTGAAACTGATGGTCGTCCGGATAACCGGAGATCCGGAGATTTAAAGGGTTTAAATTGTTCCGTTCAGAACTTTTAAATTTATAGTCGAATCCATCACAGAATTAATCACATTTGTATGATTAACTTATTAGAAGAACATCAGCCTTGTAAATATGTATGATAGGAATGAAACAGTAATGCTCCGGATAAACATTGCAAGATATTTTCGCAAAGTTTTAAGACTATATTAAAAAGTGTGATACGTAGTACAAAATCAGCGGCTTCCGTAATCATTTCGACAATATTCCAAAAGTGATTTAAAAAGCTAAGGCTCTAGTTTCCACTTTCATTAATTTTGGATTTCAAGTTAAACCAACTTCATTGGAAATCGTGTATTCGAGAGTGTCTTCGAACCCTAGCTAATTAAACGTCGATTGAATAACCATTAGGTTTCAGAATTTCCACTATATTCTCTGTGGATTTCCTGTGTAGTGTTCGTAGTTCTTCAGATTTCTTACAACCTGTAAAAGAGCTTATTCAAAAAATTAACGCACGTTTAGGAACAGCACAGTATAGTTATTGCTCCAGTGCATCTGCAAAATTTAACTTAAAATTAGGATTATACATCCCTTATAGTAATGTGAAAAAGTACATTATTTGTATTTTGATTCTAATTAGTTCTTACATTAATGTGTGTGCATATATGTGTTTATTACACCTCAATCTATTCCTCCCATATTCCGCAGCTGTGTCTCCAATTAAGATAATATTATGTACAAGTACCATTATGTTACTAATGAATATTATGTTAGCAATTCATTCTATATAGTGAGGTAAATCATTAAAGTACAAAATTAAATTGTTAATTTTTAATGAAACAGACTTCATTTAATTTTCTTCGCATATTTTATTATTAAATTTTGTTGTTGTTGTTTTTTTATTTATAATTATAAAATTACAAAAACAAAAAACAAAAAAGGTGATAGGGTTTACAGTTTAAACAAGGTAATATATTACAATTGAGGCTAGGGATTAAAATATATAACTTTTAAACGTGCAGGGAAATTATTTTACAAAGTATGGGAAGTTATAAAGAAAAACTAGTTTTTAATTAATTTATTATTAAATAGGGAATTTAATATAAACTATTACAAATTCACTGACTTATCATCTTTTAATTGCATATGAATTTAATATATCACATATTATTTAACTATTTATTAAATTTGATTTGCAATTTTTATAGGTACAGGTAAAAATGTTTCTAATGGTGGCGAATCTATCAACAATTTGGCATCACATAATCTTCAAAATGCTCAAAAGGCAAACAATAATGGGTAAGTTTATTTTATTCCTCAGTAACTCCATCAGTTCTAAAATATTTCTAATTACTCTACAGATTGCGACAACCACAATGTAAAATACCTTCTAGTCCTTATGCAATGCCAACACAAAATGTCACGAACACGCAGCTACAAAATACCGTCCAAAATCAAACCGCAAATCTTCAACAACAAACAACCGTCGCCCCACCATTACCCTCATCAAATGTATCAAATACACAACAACAAGCTCAAACACAATCAACCACAAAACATTCAATGTTAGAAAAATTAAAACTATTTAAATCTGAGAAATCTTCATCAAATTCAAGTTCTTCAACAAAATCACAAGTATCGAAGCGTACAAGTTCTAGCAGTGGATTTT